>CM043705.1:18172500-18417500 GCA_023935145.1 Bretschneidera sinensis | reverse complement strand
AGACAAGTTCAGGA
This sequence comes from Bretschneidera sinensis, assembly GCA_023935145.1. Classification (NCBI taxonomy): domain Eukaryota; kingdom Viridiplantae; phylum Streptophyta; class Magnoliopsida; order Brassicales; family Akaniaceae; genus Bretschneidera; species Bretschneidera sinensis. The sequence goes on along the minus strand of CM043705.1, from coordinate 18,417,486 downwards.
AAAAATTATCAACTTAAAAATCAAATAACCTATCATATGGTGGTAGACTAATGTTAATCAAAGCTACCCTTAGAAACCTTCCTAAATATTATTTTTCTTTATACAATATACATGTGGGGGCAGAAAATGAGTTAGAAAAAATTCAAAGACAGTTCTTTTGGGAAAGGTGTGAAGGAAAAAAGAAGTTGCATCTGATTAGTTGGAAGGTGATGCATAGAAGCAAGGAGTTTGGTGGCTTGGGAATTGGTTGTTTGAGGATAAAGAAAACTATTATGTTGGTTAAATGGTAGTGGAGAATGTGTCTACAATCAGAAGAGATGTGGAAATGTTTGATATAGGAGAAATATAAAGAGAGCGATAGGCGTTTACTGCCACAATGGAATATTGGTAGTAGATTTTCTAATATATGGAAAGATATAGTAACAGTGGGAAGACATCCAAAGTATGAAGATGTTTTTAAAGAATGATTTCAGTGTACACTAGGTAATGGAAAAAGGATTAGCTTTTGGTGGGATATATAGGTAGCTAATGTTGCTTTAAAGGAGAAATATCATTGATTATTTTCTTTGGCGGTGAATAAATCTGGAAAGGTGGAGGAATATAGTCATTGGAATAACAATGTATGGGTATGGGATATCAAACTAAGGAGAAATTTGTTTGATTGGGAATTGAGCAATGAGAATGGTTGTTAAGAGAGATTGAAGGGGTGGTGATTTGTGTGAACAAGAGGGTTAGAGTTATATGGAGTTTTAATTCAAATAGGGGTACAATACCAAATCTTTCTGCAAAGCATAGAGAAATCGCAAGGAATGGAAAAGGCAATGAAAGAAAAATTTGGAAATGGTTGGTTCCTCCAAAAGTGGAAATTTTCTGCTAGAGGATTTTAAATGATGGTGTGGTAGTTAAGGAAGTGTTATATAATAGAAATTGTATAGATCTAAGTCAGTGTAGATGTTTTCTATTCAGGGCTGTGAACGATTTGACACCTGCCAATCACACGAATTATAAACAGAAAGAAAACAAGATAAGATTTACCCAAGTTCAACCCAGAATAGGGCTACATCTTGCCAGAAGTTTTCACTATTATCAACCTCACAAATCTCTCGTTACAATGTGTGCTCAGTGCATAGAGAGTATTTATAAGCAACTTAAGACGCCCTAATTAGGGTTTCAACCTTGCTGCAAAACCACAGCTATTCATGGGCCCAAGCCCAAACCACCAAGTAAAAAATCAGACCCAACTTATATACAGGGACCAAACCCACCGGGGAGCAGAACCACCGTGGTCGTCGGGAGTTCTACAGATCTGGACCCTTTGAAGTATGCACCAATGTTGTGAGTTTTAAATTACTCACAAGCGCACGAGTCGTTTGCAATATAGTTCTACAAGTGCGAGGTCGAATCCATAAGGAATTGCGTCGTGAAAATATATTTTTATCTATACTAAACCTATTTTAACCTAGTTTCGAATTTTGAATTGTATTTTGCAAAGAATATAAACTAAACTAAATTGAGTTGAAAGAAATGATAAAAATACTAAGGTTTCTGAATCCACCCCACCAAAGTAAAGCATATATTTTCATGTTCTGTATAAAAGTAATCTATCAAATAATTCCATGAATCCACCATTATATAAATCACGGCGAATACCCTAATTCAACCAAATCATCCAATGTATCCCTTTAGAATCACAATAGATATCCAATTTATTTTGGATGATCCGATGTATCCGACAGATGAAACACAAAGAATATCCAATTTGAACAATTTAAACACAATCAGTCATAAGAATTTATTCAAACAATTAAAACAGAACATTAATACTAAAACTATTAAAATTGTACAAACATATATGAAAATATTATACCAAACAATGGCGAGGCTTTATCTTCAACCTTAGATGAAGGTTTTAGCCATTTCATGATTATGAAAATAAATTTCACAATTAAAGTGCTAAACATAAAACTTTAAACTCAAAAGTAATAAATTAAAACTGACTATACATTGAGAGAAATTTCACTCGCAGCTGTTGTGCAATGCTTCCCCTCTTGGTAGCAAAGCCTTAGAGATCCCCCAGATTGCTAGCAGAAGTCCTCCGGATTGTACACCTTTTTGATGAAGTGAAATTGGGCTTTTATAGGGGAGCTCCATGAGTGCAATGTGTTTCTAATCCGATGTGGGATGTGGCATATAAAATGTGTTTCCAACCGATGCGGGATGTGGGATTTAAGCCTTCACATGCCCTCCAAAACTTCTACCCACGCTGAAATCCTGCACAGCCTGACCTTTGTCTACTAAAACTGCCATAACTTTATCTAGAAAATCATATTTACGAGCCATAAAATTCTCCAGAAAATAGACATCCGAATCTTTCCAAGTATATATCGCTCGTCTCTTGATTCTTCCTGAATCATTACAGTTTAATCCACAAAAATCATTTCTACCACGTTGAAATCACATACAGCCTGACCTTTGTCTACTAAAACTGCCATAACTTTCTCTAGAAAAATCATATTTATGAGCCATAAAATTCCCCAAAAAATAGACATCCGGATATTTCCAAGCATATATGGTTCATCTCTTGGTTCTTCCTGAATCAATATAGTTTAATCCGCAAAAATGACTGATCTGTACGGGCAATTCTAGTAATTTAATGAAATTCCTTTCTAAGTGCTTGTAAACCTGTAAAACAATGAAAAAAAAAAAACTCAAAGTAACAAATTCCTAAGCTAACAAACGTAAATTAAGGGGCCAAAATATGCAATATTTGACACTCATCAACCAACTCTAACAATCTCCCACTTTTTAAATACTTCATAGACATGGAAAACTTTCTAGAACTCTGTTTCTTCAATCTCGTCTCAGTAGCACGACACTGAAACTTCACTAGACTAACTGCTTTAGTAAAAAAATCTGTATTGTTCACTGTTATATCAACTTTCTCCAAGATTATCACATTTTTTTCAATATCTTCCTAAATAAAGTGATATTGGATATCAATGTGCTTCGTCCGTGAATGAAATGCAGGATTATTTGCTAAGAAGATAGCACATTGATTGTCACATTTCACCTTCACTGCTCCTTGTAAAGCCCAAGCTTAATGCACAACCTTTGAAGCCAAATCGCTTCTTTTCTAGCATGAGTTATTGCCATATACTATACTTCTATGGATGAAAGAGCAACAACACTTTGCCTTTTGCTCATCCAACTCACTGCCCCACCAAACAGATTGAACACATATCCACTTGTAGACCTTCTGCTATCAATGTCTCCTCCCTAGTCACCATCAACGGTTCCTATAATATCAAGGTTCTTCTTACCTCCTATTCCTTTATAACACAATGCAAAATCTGACATGCCACGAATACATCTAAGAACTCTCTTGATTGCAGTCCAATGCTCTTTCCCAAGATTAGACATATATCTGCTCAATACTCGCACTGCTTGTGCAATATTTGGTCTCGTACACACCATGACATACATCAAGCTTCCAACCGCACTAGCATAAGGTATGTGCGCCATCTCTTCAACCTCTTCCTTTATCTTTGGACATCGTTCCATAGATAACTTGGTTCCCAAAGGCATAGGGGTCCCTACCGGCTTGTTATTAGACATGTTAAATTTCTTCAACACTTCTTCAATATATTTTTTCTAACTTAGCCACAGTTTTCGATTTTCATGATCTCTCTTTATCTGTATGCCCAAGATAAATTTTGCTGGCCTTAGGTCTTTCATGTCAAACTATGTTACCAACGATACCTTCATAGTGCTAATCATTTTCCTGTTATTTCCAATCAATAATACATCATTAACATACAAGGTTAAAATGAGAAAAGCAACCCCTAACCTTTTTATATAAACACAGTGATCAGCATAACTGCGAGTGAACCCAAGTTGAATGGCATATGTGTCAAACTTTTAGTACCACATCCGTGGTGACCGCTTTAGTTCGTACAAATACTTCTTCAATTTACAAACTAGTTATTCCTTGCCTTTGCTCACAAAGCCTTCAGACTGTTTCATGTAAATTTCCTCCTCTAAGTCCCCATGAAGGAAAGTTATATTTACATCCAGTTGCTCAACCTCTAGATCATAAGTAGTTACCATGGATAAGACAAATCTAATAGATGTCAACTTTACTACTGATAAAAATATCTCACTATAGTCATTCCCTCTATTTATGAGTACCCCTATGCAACCAGATGTGCCTTGTACTTTTTTACCATTCCATCTACATTTGTTTTTTTCTTGAAAACTCATTTGCACCCAATTACCTTCCTATCCCTAGACAATTTCACAAGGCTCTATGTTTTATTCCTGTCCAATGCCTGCATCTCATCTTTCATAGCATTCGCATACTCTGAGGTTCTAGCCTCTTTCACTGTGCTAAGAACATCACTAGTAATATTTAAATCATATAATGCACTACAAGCACTAAGGGAATACCTGATGTATGGCCTCCTAACCCGTGTGGATCTCCTTATGACAGGTGTGGTCTCTACCTCAAAGCTAGCATCTGAATCCTTATCCTCTACATCAGAAACATGAATATCATTATCAGACCAAAGTGACTCAGAATCTGAAGTACCTGATGTAGTCTATGGGATAGTCTCCCGCTCTTTATCTCTCAGGCTAAGATCAATCTAAACCTGCTTTGGCTATTCCGATACATCTTAGACAGCTAGCACATCCCTTTGTGTTTCTCTTAACACAACATCTCTACTGAAAACTGTACTCTTGTTTTCTGGATTCTATAACTTGTACCCCTTGACCCCATCATTATAACCAATGAAAATGCACTTCACTGATTTGCTGTCAAGTTTGTTCTTCTTTTCTTTTGGCACATGCATATATGCATTACACCCCAACACTCTAACATGAACTAAACTCGGCTTCTTTCTGAATAGTGCCACAAACGGTGTCTAATTCTACAAAGCTAATGTATGTGACACGTTCTTCAGATAACATGTCGTAGCCACAGCCTCTGCCCAGAACTCCAGCTCTAAGCCTACACAACTCAACATACTCCTTGATTTCTCCATAAGTGACCGATTGAGTCTCTTGGCCACCCCATTCTGTTGAGGTGTATATGGAGTTATTTTCTGTCTTGCAATGTCGTTTGTCACATAGAATTGCTCAAACTTTTCTAAGAAAAATTCCTCTCCATTATATGTTCTCAGTACCTTTATCTTTCTTTCCATTTGATTTTCTACAATGCTTTAAACTCACAGAACTTATCAAATGCTTCAGATTTACTCTTAATGAAATAAATTCATGCATATATTGAAAAATCATCAATGAAAGAGACATAATACCTTGATTTTCCAAGAGATTGGATCGAAACTGGCCCAAACACATCGCTATGTATCAAATCCAGAATACATTTTACCCTCGTGCTAATAGACTAAAAACTCACACGGTTCTGCTTGTCATGTAGACAATGCTCACAGAAACCGAATCCCATGGAGCAATCTAAGACACCTTTCACCATTTGCTTCGATAATAAATTAAATAGTCATTTTTCACTGATATGCCCAAGCCTTTAATGCCACAACATAGAGGACTTCGCCTCATCATCAGTCACCTCCTCAGAGATAAAACCTCCACTGCACTAACTTTGTACTGTACTTCCCAGCAACTTGTATAATGTACCATACCGAACACATCATGCGATTACTAGCGATCCACGAGTCATCTTGCATGAATTCTTGTCACAGCTGAAATTTACACCATCATCTGTCTTCTTACTGACTGACATCAGGTTTTTACGGAAGCCCGAAATATGCATCATAATTGGAAGTGTCCTGACTGTCCCATCATTCACCTTCAACTTCACCTTCCCACGACCAATAATTTTTATTGAAGAGTTATCTCCCAATAAAACATTTCCTCCATCAAAGGTTTCATACTCACGAAACTAGTCCATGTGAGGTGTCATGTGAAAGGATGTTAATATATCAATTATCCAAACACTTTAATCTGATTGAGCCAAATAGGATGGCATATTTAAGTCACCAGCATCATCATCATACTGGTTCATATTTCCTGAAGTTGATATATCGTCTATTTGCTTTTTAGGGTTTATATTCTTATTTCTGCAATCCTTCTTTAGATGCTCGGGCTTCCTACACTTCTAACGGTTCAACCCAGATTTATCCCTACTTTTCGATCTTCCCCTAAACTTGGGTTTATCACCAGACCACTTGTAGTCTTTATCATGGGTTTGCCCTCTCACAGATAAGGCCTCCTTTAACAAGTTTTTCGTACCCTACCGTTTCATCTCCTTAGACAATAGAGCCACCACGACATTCTCAAAGGACAGATCAGTCGTACCACTACCAATCGCAACTATCAAGTTATCCCATGAATCATGTAGTGAACAAAATAGTGTAATAGTCTTATCGCCATCCATCACATCAATATTGATAGACAATAACTAACATATCAAAGTGTTGAACTTATATAGACGAACAGAGAAAGAATTGCCCTCAGCCATCCGAAGGTTGTACAACTTCTTCCGCAGAAACAGTTTGTTTACTAGAGATTTACTCTGATAAAGGCTTTCCAACTTCTTCCAGAGATCTTTCATAGTCTTCTTTCCAGAAGTGTTTATCAGGACAGAATCAGTCAGGCACAACTGAATCAGACTTTGTGCCTTCTGATCGAGCTTCTCCCACTCCGTGATGGCCGTTGATGATGTTGAAACCGCCATCAGCGATGCCACCTATGCTATAGACATTGCCGTCATGTTCATCATATTCTTCGGTATCTGATCGACTATCATTGTCCACATATCCATATCCATGAGTAGATCCTCCATCTTCAGTTTTCAAAACTCGAAGCTCTTTCCTCTTAACTTCTCGATTTCAATCCATGATCCAATCGATCTCTCTAATCATTAATCCTTGAACACAAAGCTCTAATACCAATTGAACGATTCGAGACCTGCCAATCACACGAATTATAAACAAAAAGAAAACAAGGGTTACGTCATGCCATAAGTTTTCACTATTATTAACCTCACAAATCTCTCATTATAATGTGTGCTTAATACTTAAATAATATTTATAAGTAACTTAAGACGCCCTAATTAGGGTTTTCGTCTTGCTGCAAAACCACAGCTATTCATGGGCCTAAGCCCAAACCGCCAAACAAAAAACCAGAACCAACTCATATAAATTACCTAAAAGTTTTGGGGGCGCTGCCCCCTAACTCCTGCCCGCTCTCCGAGGAGTGGGACCCCCATGGTCGTCGAGGATTCTACAGATCTGGACCCTTTGAAGTATGCACCAACTTTAACAGGCTGTACTTGAATCATTGGATCACTTATCTTTAATTTGTAGTTGGAGTTAGAAGATTTGGTGTGATCGTTTAGGTTGGTTGAATGTGCAGTAGGTACACCTAAAAGGGATAAGAGAGGTGTTTATAGAATGGAAAGAGTTATGCCCAAAAGCTAACATAATGGAGATATGAGTAATGTTGTTCTTTGTAGTAACTTGGTCTTTGTGGCTTGCTAGAAATGAAGCTCAATTTAGGAAAAAGTATATAGAAAGGAAGGAGGTGGTGGATTTGATAAAAGTGATATTAGCATGGTGGATTAAAGCAAAATGGCCTAAGAATGGAATTTTGATTAATGATATAGTCTTGAACATGGGTGAATTCTATTTGCAAACTAAGAAGAAGAAAGTGAGAAGTGATATTTGATGGAATCCTCCCTCGTGGGGAGTTGTAAAATTTATTATGGATGGGTCTTCTCTTGGTAACCTGGACCAGTAAGGGTGGTGGGGTTTTGCAAAGCTCATCTAGGGAAGTATTGGGACTGTTCGCGATAAATATTGGTATAGTTGAATCTAATACAACAAAACTGTTGGTTATTTACGAAGCTCTGGAGTGTTTTAGCAAAGCAGAGTGGAGTAATGAGGTGAGATTAATGATTGAAAGTGACTTTGTTATGGCTCTGTTATGGCTCTGTGTTGGGTTAATAATGAAAATATGAGACCATGGAGACTGAATAGGGTATTCAGTGGAATCCATAATGTGTTAATGGATATCTGTGGTATTGAGTTCATTCACACTAAAAGCGAGGCAAATGGAATGGCTAACTCTCTTGCGAAAATAGGGGTTAGAAGAATTGAAAATTTTATGGCTTGAGTATATGATGTTAGAAATAATCTATAGTCGATTGGTTTTCAATAGTGAGATGGGATATTGGTGTATGTTGTTCTTGTTTGAAGAGCTAAAGCTTAACGTTAGTTATTGATTTTTCTTGATAATTATGATACATCTGGTAATGAAGTGAGGTTTGGTCGTTCTATGAATTTTAATGTGTTCATTGCATCTGTTCATAGGCGTTGGGATTGTTGCGCTTTGATGATAGGTGCATGTTAGGCTGGATAGGATAAAATTTATTAGGAGTTTTTCTGTGTTGCCTTTTGTCTTCTTGATGTTAGTTTCAAGTCTAATGCATAAATTTGAAGGTTTATTGTGTTGTTTGGTGGTTTTGTCTTATGGTTAAAATTCAACTGTAAGGAAACAAAGGATCAGTTTGGTTGTGTTGCTTCGAGCTGGGTTCTGATTCCTTGCAAACCCTGGTGAAGAGCTTCTGATGTCAAGGTAAAGCAATTTATAGCTTTGTCTTTGCTACAATTATGTCTTTGTTGGAGTTTTTGTTCGTTGATGCCTCAGTAGTTTTTGTATTTCATTAGTCCTACTGATATGTTATATACTCTTGGTGTTTATAAATAAAGAAAGTTTGCTTTTCAAAACATAAAACAAAACAAAACAAAACAAACAAGCTCACACACCATTAACCAACTTAAGCATCAGTTATCACCTATATATTACTTGAGATTGAGAACAAGGATAATTGCATTAAAGGTCCATGGACTATTGTCCTCCAGCACTCAGATTCCTAAATTATCAATTCGGCATTAAAAGTACTCAAATTTTTAATTAGTTGCAATATAACATTTTCAAACATTATTAATCAATTAAATTCTCCTGAAAACTTAACAATAAAAAATAATTTTATCATAATTTTTTATATACATGAAAAGATAAATGTTATATACCATGATAAAAAATATAAAAAATTTTTATTATTGAAAATATTTTTTCTTATTTTCTGCTATTAAAAATTGAAAACCCATAAATAAATAAAACATGAGTAGAAAATTTTCAAAAATTACCAATAAGCTCCAAGTTGTTTATAGAGTTTATTGCAACCCTATTTTAATATTAAATTCATAGTTTATGGACCTAAATGCTAGACGTTCATAGTTGAAGGACCTTCGATGCAATTATCCTTAAAAACAAATCTAATTAGTCTTACATCTAGTAAACTATTAAATCTTTGTAAAGTTTACATAGAACAATGCATACACCCTAAGAGGTCGATTGGTTTTTGCTAGGAAAATTAGAATAATCCTCATTATCCCTAGTTTGATTTTTTTTTTCATTTTCCCTTTAACATTAAATCTAACTTTTCTTAGACAATCACTTACTCATCTCTTAAGTAATCTAACTTTCCACAATTGAGATAAAGTGCTTTTTATTTGTACAAATGATTATATCCTAAATAAATTTATATAATCTCCAACTTATCCATTTATATATCCCACTCATATAACACTATTGCTTATGGATAAGCTTGAAACAAAATTATATGAAGATATGGACTCAAATGATACTCTCATCTGGTGTTTACACGGTCAAATTTGCATACCATCTGTTTCGACCCCGTTTAGAAAATCCTCAAAGGGTGTAAAATTTCACACTCAAAAAAGAATTTTCTGAAGAACTATTTATTGAATGATGATTTTACAATGAACTGAGGCCAACTATTTATAGTAGCTGTGATGAGGTAACATGATAACACCAAATCTCTAACTGATAACACCAAACCTCTAACTGATAATGACAAAATAAAACTATGATAATCCTAACACATGATAAATAGGAATTATCTAAAAAGATAAATCCAACCTGATATCAAAACAATAATAATAAAGATATAATAACTTGGTTTAATCCTACATAACTCCCCTGAAACCAAGTCCTTCATAACTCATCATGCCCAAAGACTTCTTAAGCTTATGAAAAGTGTCAACTTTGAGCGGTTTTGTGAAGATGTCTGCAACCTGTTCCTCTGAACGGTAGTACTCAATCACAATCTCTTTCTCTTTCACCAAGTCTCGTATAAAGTGAAACTTGATATCAATGTGCTTACTTCTACCATGATATACTGGATTCTTGGTCAGGGAAATGGTGGACTTGTTGTCGCAGTAGATCACCGTGGTAGCATCCTGTTGATGCTTTAACTCAGAAAGCATGCGACGCAGCCATACAGCCTGTGTAGCACCACCAGCAACTGTAATGTACTCAGCTTCTGTTGTCGATAGAGCAACCACCTGTTGCTTCTTCAATGACCAAGAAAATACTCCAGAACCAAGATGGAACGCAAATCTAGAAGTGCTTTTCCTCTTCTCTGTAGCACCTGCCCAGTCACTCTTTGTATATCTAACAAGCTCGACTTTGTTAGCGGAAGAGTAAAAGATACCATCACCCAGTGTACCTTTCACATATCGCAAAATACACTTGCCAACCTGCAAGTGAGATTGCCTCGAAGAGTCCATGAACCTGCTAATAAACCTAACTCCATAAGAAATTTCAGGCCTAGTAGAAGTTAAATATCTCAGACTTCTTACTAGCCTCTGAAAGATGGTAGCATCAACTAGCTTACCAGACCCATCCTTCTCCAACTTCAACTTTTCTTCAATTGGAGTCAACATCGGCTTACATCCCTCCATCTTGAACTTTTTTCAGCACATCACCAGCATACTTTTTCTGACACACAAAGATACCATCATCTGTCTGAGCCACCTCAATGTTGAGAAAGTAAGACATCAACCCTAAATCTGCCATCTCAAAATAACCAATCATTGCACTCTTGAACTCTGCAATTATCTCAGGATTATTACCGGTAATGATCAGATCATCAACATATAAGCACACAATAAGAATATCTCCATGGGAATTGGATTTGATATACAAAGTGTGCTCATAAGGACATCTCTGGAACTCATGCTGGATAAAATATGTGTCAATGCGTGTATACCACGCTCTGGGTGCCTGTTTCAACCCATATAAGGCCTTCTTCAGCTTGTAGACCTTATTTTCTTACCCCTTCTTTACATACCCCGTAGGTTGCTGTATTTAGACTCCCTCCTCTATCTCCCCATTTAAAAATGCGGATTTCAAATCCATCTAGAAGATTCTCCAGCGATTTTGTGCAGTAAGAGACACAATCAAGTGAACAGTGTCAAGTCTGGCAACAGGAGAAAACACCTCGAAATAATCGATCCCTGGCCTTCGTTTGAAACCTTTCGCAACCAGACGAGCTTTGTAGCGTTCCACCTCACCATTTGGCTTGTATTTTGTCTTGTACACCCACTTAACACCAATGGGTTGCTTTCCACCTGGCAAATTAGTAAGCTCCCATGTGTTATTCTTTTCAATCGCACCTATCTCCTCTTCCATTGCTTTCAACCAGTAATCATTACGAGCAACATCTTCATATGTGATAGGATCACAATCTGCAAACAATGCAAAGTTCACTAACTCTTCATCTGTTGGATCGTCGTCATTACTGAGAACATAATCCTGCAAATTAGCTGGCAACACCCGTTCATGTCATTGACGACTAGAAGATTTTGCTGGATGTGGGTTCACCGAGGATGGTGGAACCACTAGGGTCGGAACCGGATTCTCCCTAGGATAACTGTCAATCTCATCTAGATCGATATTAATGTCTGAAGAGCTCCCCTTACCTCAAGACCAATCCCAGCATCCCTGCTCATCGGAGGTAACGTCCCTGCTGATAATCACCTTTTCGGTCACTGGATTATAAAGTTTATAACCCTTCGTTACTTGACTATAGCCTATGAAGATGCACTTTTCTGCCTTATCATCAAGATTATTTCTTAAACCATCAGACACATGAGCATAGGCAATACACCTAAACACTCGTAAGTGTTCAATGCTAGGTTTGAGTCGAGTCCAGGCTTCCTGAGGAGTTTTTCCGAGAACACTACTAGTGGGACATCTATTCAATAGATAGAACGCACAAGCAACTTGATGAGAGTCATAAAATGCATCTAAACAATACTTAATTGTTAACATTTTAGGGTTGATCTCGGTCATAATCACACTTTTACATGTTGATAACTCTAAAGTGATATTCATAAATCATTGACTTAATTCGATGCATTTTCAGGTGCTTTGAGTACAAAAGAGATAATAAAGCGATCCATGTTTAAAGCACCAAAAGATCTTGGGTGTCGGTGCTCGTTTTTGTCCAAGGTTTAGACATGTCCAGACATGATTCAAAGATGGTTAAAGTCTAAACCAAGGCTGGATTAATAAAGTACAGTAAGCTAAAAGACTGCACACAAGTGTGTGCATCACTTTGTAGCAAGTTAAGGGTAGGCACACTAGTGTGTGCACTTCTGCATACAAGCTGAAGGAGTTTCACTGAATTGCCAGAATTTCCCGCACAGATCAGTCATCTTTGCAGATTAAACTGTATTGATGTAGGAAGAACCAGATGATGAGCCATATATGCTTAGAAAGATCCGGAAGTCTATTTTCTGGAGAATTTTACGGTTCGTAAAAAGGATTTTTCTAGAGAAAGTTATGGCAGTTTTAGTGGAAACAGTTCAGGCCAGCACAGCAGGCCCAGACGCACAGAAGGCCCAGACGCACAGCACGGCCCAGTCGCCTCTTGACCGGATTAGGGCGAGCAAATGACATTCTCCAAGACCAAAACACCCCCCTCATGCTCTATAAATATATCTTTATGGAGTGTGCAGCTGAGCATTGAAGAGAGAAAGCAAGGAAGAGAGAAAAAAAGAGAGGATTCAAGGGATCCAAATCCAGCATTCTTCCATTTTATTTCTAAGTTTTCTTTGGTTGCAAATCAAGGGGAGAACATCAATATTGTTCATCCACCTTGAACTCCATGGCCAAATCAAGGGGAAAGCATCCTTATTGTTCTTCCACCTTGATTTCCATGGCCAACTAATCATTTTACAAGGGAAATGGATGAATCTTTAGGGATTTCTTGTTCTTTATTTCTTGTTCTTGATTCAGTTGTATGGATTTATTGTTAAATATTGTTTATGAATTATTCATTGATTAAGTAAGAAGATTTGAGTTCATGTGATAGATGTACTTCTTATTCTTCTTCTTTTAGACTCTCTTAATCCGGTGATTGCATCCTTCTCCTCCATTGAGGTTGCTTGGATGTGATTGATTCCGGTAGATTTATCTCATTGATTGTCCATTATTGCGATATTGTCTTTTAAGATATATTGTCATTTCTTGATAATCTTTAAGATCGGTCATGTGTGCATGAACCGAAATCAATGATTAATTCGTAGCAATTATATAAGAATTGTAAATGTGCTTGATTGAATATATTCCGATTGCTTGTTTGGGAGTTGAAACTTGCAATCGAGATAAAATCAATTGAATCAAGAGTGGAAATAAGGAACAAACCTAAAGAGGATTCCCGGAACCTTGTTATTTCTCATTTATATTTCATTTACATTTATGCAATTTTCCTTTACATTATTTCACCATCAAAGCTTAAAAATCTTGAGTTTAACTTTTATCGTTCGTTTTAAGGTTCACACATTTTCCTTTGTACTTAACTTGTTTCCCTGTGGAATCGACACCCCAAAGCCGTACTACAATAACCGTGTTATACTTTGGGCGTAATCAAATTTTGGCGCCGTTGCCGGGGAAACGCTCTTAAATATAAGGAAACTTGTCAACTTTTAGTGTGACGGTAAAAAAAAAAAAAACAAAAAAAAAACATCGTAAATATTTTTCTTTTCAGCAGTTTGTAAATACAGCAATATTATTCCTTTACTTTTGTTTTGATTTTCTAATTTTCTTTTATTATTCTGTTTTTATTTATCTGTTTATTATTTTATTCTGTTTTTATTTACCTGTTTATTATTCTGTTTTATTATTCTGTCTATTATTCTGTTTTTATTTATTTGTTTATTATTCTGTTTTATTTATCTGTTTATTATTCTGTTTTTATTTATCTGTTTATTATTCTGTTTTTATTTATTTGTTTATTATTCTGTTTATTATTCTGTTTTTATTTATCTGTTTATTATTTTGTTTTTATTTATCTGTTTATTATTCTGTTTTTATTTATTTGTTTATTATTCTGTTTTATTTATTTGTTTATTTATTTGTTTTATTTATTTATTCCCCCTCTAAATTAATTGGTGCATGCTTAGACCGAGAGATTCGCGAGGTAGATTCATTAGAGGACCCGAATTAGAGTTACCCTCTCCTTCCACCTCCATTGGTGAAACCTCGCCTAGATCAAACCATAGTGCACCCCCATCAGAGAATTTAGAGGATTTTGTTAACATGGCTGAAAATCCTAATGAGAATGGTGCTAGGACACTTAAAGATTACCTACATCCTAGCCGGACAGCCACACCATCGTGCATTATGTTTCCAGCCAATACCCGTCATCAAGATTTTAAAACAGGGATGATACAACTTCTCCCTACTTTTCATGGCATGGAAAACGAGAACCCCTATGTGCACATTAGAGAATTTGAGGAAGTAGTTGCGACTTTCCATAGTCACGATGCAACTGATGATATCGTGAGACTCAAGTTTTTTCCTTTCTCCTTAAAGGATAAAGCTAAGAGTTGGTTATACTCGCTGAGACCACGATCAATTGGGTCATGGAATGAGATGACCCAAGTCTTTTTTAACAAGTACTTCCCTCAACATAAGACTAACGCTTTGAAAAGACAAATCTCCACCTTTGCACAAAAGGAAAACGAGACTTTGTATCAGTCTTGGGAGAAATTTAAAGAGCTGTTAAGTATGTGTCCACATCATGGGTACGAAAATTGGCGTTTAGTGAGCTATTTCTATGAGGGTCTTACCTATAGAGAACGTCAATTTGTTGAGATGATGTGTAATGGAGAATTTCTGCAAAAAGACCCTGATGAGGCTATTGAGTACCTCAATGAGCTTGCTGAGAAAGCTCACACATGGACTGGACCTAGTGCTACTGAGAGCACAAATAGGTCACGACCTAGTGGTGGAGGAATCTACCATCTTAGGGAAGAGGATAACCTCAAGGCCAAGGTCGAAATGCTTACTAGAGAGTTGGAGGCATTAAAAACGAAAAAACCAACACACATAGTTAATCAGGCCGAACCTTTAGAATCATGTTTTGTGTGTGGCGGGGTTGATCATCCCGCCCAAGATTGTCCCACTTTTGTTGACATGAGAGGGCTGTACGAGGAACAATGCAATACCTTAGGCATGTACAAGAAGCCCTCAGCACCCTTCTCTAACACTTATAATCCGGGGTGGCGAAATCACCCCAACTTCAGTTGGAAATCTGAAAATCAGCAGCATGTGCAGCCCCCTAGATCGTACCCAGCACCTTATCATGCACCCTCATCTTCTAGGAACTCTTTAGAAGACTCCTTACATACTTTTATAGAAGCACAAGGCAAGACAAACCAAAAGTGTGAGGCATTAATTACACAGTTGGTTGAGGAAAACAAAGAAATAAGGAGCCAAGTGTCTAAATTGATGAACTCCTTGAGTGTGACTGAGCGAGGTAAGTTCCCTGCTCAAGCTCAGTCCATACCTCACGGTCAACATATGGCACAAGAAAATGTGAAAAATGTAAATGCCATTGTGACCCGAAGAGGTAAGTCACTACACATTCCACCAGAGAATAAACCCGAGAATGTGAAGGGTCAAACCAGTAGTGAGACCAAGTTGCCTAAAGACCCTGAAGTGACCCAAAGTCCTGTTAAGGCCCCATTCCCCCAAGCCTTAAAATCCAACAAGAAAAATCTGGAAATGAATGATGAAATCCTTGAGAACTTAAGGCAAGTGAAACTTAATCTTCCCCTTTTGCATGTGATTAAACAAGTCTCCACCTATGCAAAAGTTCTCAAAGATTTATGCACAATTAAGAGGAAACATCATGTCAAGAAAACAGCTTTCCTAACTGAGCAAGTTAGTGCACTAATTGAGCAAAGAATTCCCCCGAAATACAAAGATCCGGGCTGTCCTACCATTGCTTGCAGCATTGGAAATCATGAGGTTGGATAAGCCTTACTAGATCTGGGAGCTAGTGTAAACCTGATGCCATTTTCAATTTACTTACAGCTGGGGTTAGGAGAAATCAAACCAACCGGTGTGGTATTACAATTGGCTGATCGCTCAGTCAAGGTACCCCGAGGTGTGGTTGAGGATGTTTTGATTCAAATTGATAAATTTTATTATCCTGTTGATTTCTTAATTCTTGATACTACTTCTGCTGTAGACACTAACTCTAAAATTCCTTTGATTTTGGGTAGACCTTTTCTTGCTACTGCAAATGCTCTAATAAATTGTAGGAATGGTCTCATGAAACTGTCCTTTGGCAACATGACCCTTGAAGTAAATATTTTCAATGTTGCAAAACAGCCCGAAGATGAGGACGAAAACCACCAGCTTTACATGATCGAGTCACTCGTCAATGAGGGAGTTTTCTTAACTCATGATTATGACCCTTTTGAAAATTTTCTTGTTAATTCTAAGATAGATTTATTTGATGATAAAACTGATATAATTGATATATGTGTTGTTTTTGACAAATCTCAGGATTATGGAAATCGGGCATGGCAACCAAGGTTTGAGGAGCTGCCCGAAAGAAGCAAGACTCAAGTCCCCTCAAGTGTGGAAGCACCTAAAGTCGAATTGAAGCCACTACCTAAGGGTCTAAAACATGTCTTTCTCGGTCCAGGTGATACCTTTCCTGTTATAATTTCTTCTGAATTAACTGAGACCCAAGGTAAGAGATTAATTCAAACTTTAAATGAACACAAATCAGCCCTGGGATGGAGCATGGCTGATTTAAAGGGAATTAGTCCCCTAATCTGCTCCCATAAAATAAATCTGGATGAAGGAACCAGTCCTCGTAGAGACCCTCAACGTAGGCTTAACCCCACTATGAAAGAAGTAGTGAAAAATGAAGTACTGAAACTATTAGATGCGGGTATTATATATCCTATAGCTGATAGTAAGTGGGTAAGCCCTACGCAAGTCGTCCCGAAAAAGTCCGGAGTCACTGTGATAAAAAATGATCTAGGAGAGTTAGTCCCTACCAAACTTGTGAACGGGTGGCGTGTGTGCATTGATTACAGAAAATTAAATGCTGCCACCAAGAAAGACCACTTCCCACTCCCTTTTATTGATCAAATTCTTGAGCGTGTAGCTGGTCATCCCTTCTACTGTTTTCTAGATGGTTATTCTGGTTACTATCAAATAGAAATTGCATTAGAAGACCAAGAAAAGACCACCTTTACTTGTCCCTTTGGCACCTATGCTTTTCGTAGAATGCCATTCGGATTATGTAACGCCCCTGCTACTTTTCAACGCTGCATGATGAGCATTTTTTAGTGACATGGTTGAAAATTGCATGGAGGTTTTTATGGATGACCTAACTGTTTTTGGATCTTCATTTGAAACATGCTTAATGAATTTAGAAAGAGTATTAATTCGCTGTGAGGAAAAAGAATTGGTTTTAAATTGGGAAAAAGTGCCATTTTATGGTACCATCCGGTATTGTCTTAGGGCATATTGTCTCTTCTAAAGGAATAGAGGTTGATCAATCTAAGATTGAGTTAATCTCTAAGTTGTCTGCCCCTAAGACAATAAAGGATGTGAGATCTTTCCTTGGTCATGCTGGTTTTTATAGGAGGTTCATACAAAATTTTTCAAAAATATCTAGACCACTATGTGCCCTCCTAGTTAAAGATACCTCCTTTGAGTGGAGTCAAGCTTGTCAAGAGGCCTTTAAAACGTTGATTGGCAAGCTTACTTCCGCACCTATAATGCAGTCGCCAGATTGGACTTTACCTTTTGAAATCATGTGCGATGCTAGTGACTACGCTGTAGGTGCTGTTCTTGGACAGCGAAGGGAAGGTAAACCTTTTGTCATTTACTATGCTAGTAAGACTTTAAATAGTGCTCAAATGAATTACTCTACAACTGAAAAAGAGTTGCTAGCTGTAGTATTTGCTTTAGATAAATTTCGTGCTCATCTAATTGGTTCTCCTATCCTTATTTTTACAGATCATGCAGCCCTCAAGTATCTTCTTACGAAGAAGGATGCTAAGGCACGACTAATCCGATGGATCCTCCTCTTGCAAGAATTTGATATCACAATCAAGGATAAAAAAGGAGTGGAGAACGTAGTAGCTGACCATTTATCCAGACTCACTTTTGAGGACACTTGTGATGACATGCCAATCAAAGATGATTTTCCCGATGAGCAATTACTCTCCATTACTTCTCTACCATGGTTTGCTCACATCGTAAATTATTTGGCTACAGGTGAGATACCTATGGATTGGAGCACTCAAGACAAGAGGAAATTCTTATATGAGGTACGTAATTTTTATTGGGATGACCCCCTATCTTTTCAAGTACTGCCCTGACCAAATTCTAAGGCGTTGCATCCCTAATGAAGAGATTTCGAGTGTCTTAGAATTTTGTCACTCCCAAGCTTGTGGAGGCCACTTTTCGATGAAAAAAACCGCTGCAAAAATTTTGCAGTGTGGATTTTATTGGCCTACTTTGTTTAAAGATACAAACATCTATTGTCCGCTCTTGTGAAAGATGTCAAAAGTTAGGAGCTGTGTCTCGCCGAAATATGATGCCCCTGAACCCTATTTTAGTGATTGAAATCTTTGATTGTTGAGGCATCGATTTCATGGGACCCTTCCCTCCTTCCTTCGGGTACCAGTATATCATTGTAACAATAGATTATGTATCCAAGTGGGTAGAGGCAGCAGCTTGTCGAAACAATGATAATGGAACGGTGATTAAATTCCTTAAAGAAAAGGTGTTATCTCGATTTGGTACACCACGTGCTATAATTAGTGATCGAGGTACACATTTTTGCAACCGTTCCTTTGAAGCTTTAATGAAAAAATTTGGGGTATTACATAAAATCTCTACTGCCTATCATCCTCAGACTAGTGGACAAGTAGAGCTTGCTAATAGGGAGATTAAACAAATTTTAGAAAAAACGGTTAACCCCGATCGCAAAGATTGGTCTTTGAGACTAACTGATGCGCTTTGGGCTTACCGTACAACCTTTAAAACTCCCTTAGGTATGTCGCCCCTATCGGCTTGTTTTTGGAAAGCCTTGCCACTTACCCCGTGGAGCTCGAGCATCGAGCTTATTGGGCCATCAAGTCTTTCAATTTTGACATGGGCGAAGCGGGTAAACTTCGAAAATATCAGCTGACCGAGTTAGAAGAATTAAGAAACGATGCTTATGAAAATTCTAGAATCTATAAGGCTAAGATGAAAGTATTCCATGACAAAAAACATTTTGAGGAAAACATTTAAACCCAATGATCGGGTATTCTTATATGACTCTAGACTTCATAAGCATCCTGGAAAACTTCGGTCAAGATGGACAGGCCCTTTTATAGTAAAAAATGTTTTTGAAAATGGGGCGGTAGAAATTGAGGATACTAGAGATGGTCGGGTCTTTAAAGTAAACGGTCAACGACTTAAGATCTTAATTGATAGACATGATCCGGAGATGGAAGACATTCCGCTTATGGATCCGGTCTATTCACCTTGACCACACAACAAAGGTACGTTATTCCTTTTAATTTTTGTTCTGTTTTTAGTTAGTTTTCATTCAATCTTAATTATTAGTTTTTAGTTTACTTCAAATTTCAAAAATATATATATATATATATATATATATATTGATATTTCGTTGTCAAGTCTTTATTAACTTTGAATTTTGGTTGTGTTAAGTCTATTTTAATTTTTAGTTTCTAGTGATTTCAGCGAAAAGAACGGTATGCAGTTCAATTGGTGGTGCGCAATTTTCAGCTTTTGTGCATTTTTGGCCGCACAGGGAGTTTCCTTTCCTTTTTCTTTTACATTGAGGTCAATGCAATGTTTAGGTTGGGGGTGGAGGAAACATATTTCTTTTTTTTTTTCATTGAACTGCTTGGTGTCACTTTCTTTCTTTTCGTTGTTAGGATAAAAAAAAAAAAAAAAATTTTGTTTGTTTGTTTTTAGCATGTTTTGTGTTAGCCTTGGAGTTAATTCACATGTCAATGATATGAGCTTAATCGAGATAGCATATAGCATTTAGAAGAAGTTAAATCTTGCTTCGCTTTGAGAATAAATTAAGTGTCAATTTTTCTTTGGTTTGAGACTCTGGTTTGTGGTAAGATTGCATGATTAGTCTAAAGCATTTGGAAAAGTTTTATGCGTGGTTGTTTTGTGAATACTTTTGCGGTCTCTACAAGCTCTAGAACTTATTTGATAATCACTTGAGGCGAAAATCATAGAATGCACACTACTTAGGATATGATGTAGGCCATTTTTGGACTGTTTGAGCCTTTTTAAACTTACCCTTGTTATATTTATCGCTAGTCACCTATTTGAGCCTTTTTTTTAAAAGAAAAATTGAGCCTTGTTTCTTTCGATAAACCATTTACTTACCGTTATGAGCCTAAAAATATTTTATCCTTACCTTTCTTTTAAAAGAACTTAGTTATACACATGTTGTGAGAAGCACTTAAAAGGAGTAAGGGTGGAAATATGAGAAAATATTACTACCATAACCCAAGTACATTAAAAGAGATAAGTTGGGGGTTGTGGAAAAGAAAAGAAAAGAATGAAAGAGGAGGTGAATGGTCTTATGCCAAAATAAATAAAAAAAAGAGAAAAAATGAATTATGGCAAAGAAAGAAGAAAAGAAAAAAAATGGTGATTTATTGCGAGAAATGCTCGAAAAATGGTTGAAAGAGTTGGGTGTTGAAGTAAGGTTATCTTGTGCTTAAAGTGGTTATGTTTAAATTAAGAGACTTAGTTCTTTTATTTGTTTAAACTTTCCCATTCTTTCTTGACCTTTACCCTAGCCTAATGTTGCAAGCTTGTTAAAGACCTATTGATCCGATGAAGTGTGATTTTTTCTACATAGTGGAGAGTGATTTGAAAAGTGAGCATATGGAGCTTGATTTGTGATTGATGTCACGCAAATTAATATGTTTTTAGAGGCCAAGACTTGTATTCATGCTATGTTGTGCATAAAATCATCCGGGTGTTCGGAGTAATGTATTGTGGTAAGATGGATGGTAAGAGTCGATAACGATTTTAAGGTTGACATTTGGATTATTCTTGGACCTGAGTGATATTTAATGATTCTATGTGCTGTATGTTATGCATGATTTTTTAGATAGATTTTTGAATCACTCTTGGTTAACGCTAGCATTGCTGTATTTTGCTTTGATTTCTAAATAAAGAATTCATTTCATGCCTTTCGCTTGAATTGCTAGGGACTAGCAATAAGCTAGTTGGGGGTTGTGATGAGAGTCATAAAATGCATCTAAACAATACTTAATTGTTAACATTTTAGGGTTGATCTCGGTCATAATCACACTTTTACATGTTGATAACTCTAAAGTGATATTCATAAATCATTGACTTAATTCGATGCATTTTCAGGTGCTTTGAGTACAAAAGAGATAATAAAGCGATCCATGTTTAAAGCACCAAAAGATCTTGGGTGTCGGTGCTCGTTTTTGTCCAAGGTTTTAGACATGTCCAGACATGATTCAAAGATGGTTAAAGTCTAAACCAAGGCTGGATTAATAAAGTACAGTAAGCTAAAAGACTGCACACAAGTGTGTGCATCACTTTGTAGCAAGTTAAGGGTAGGCACACTAGTGTGTGCACTTCTGCATACAAGCTGAAGGAGTTTTCACTGAATTGGCCAGAATTTCCCGCACAGATCAGTCATCTTTGCAGATTAAACTGTATTGATGTAGGAAGAACCAGATGATGAGCCATATATGCTTAGAAAGATCCGGAAGTCTATTTTCTGGAGAATTTTACGGTTCGTAAAAAGGATTTTTCTAGAGAAAGTTATGGCAGTTTTAGTGGAAACAGTTCAGGCCAGCACAGCAGGCCCAGACGCACAGAAGGCCCAGACGCACAGCACGGCCCAGTCGCCTCTTGACCGGATTAGGGCGAGCAAATGACATTCTCCAAGACCAAAACAACCCCCCTCATGCTCTATAAATATATCTTTATGGAGTGTGCAGCTGAGCATTGAAGAGAGAAAGCAAGGAAGAGAGAAAAAAAGAGAGGATTCAAGGGATCCAAATCCAGCATTCTTCCATTTTATTTCTAAGTTTTCTTTGGTTGCAAATCAAGGGGAGAACATCAATATTGTTCATCCACCTTGAACTCCATGGCCAAATCAAGGGGAAAGCATCCTTATTGTTCTTCCACCTTGATTTCCATGGCCAACTAATCATTTTTACAAGGGAAATGGATGAATCTTTAGGGATTTCTTGTTCTTTATTTCTTGTTCTTGATTCAGTTGTATGGATTTATTGTTAAATATTGTTTTATGAATTATTCATTGATTAAGTAAGAAGATTTGAGTTCATGTGATAGATGTACTTCTTATTCTTCTTCTTTTAGACTCTCTTAATCCGGTGATTGCATCCTTCTCCTCCATTGAGGTTGCTTGGATGTGATTGATTCCGGTAGATTTATCTCATTGATTGTCCATTATTGCGATATTGTCTTTTAAGATATATTGTCATTTCTTGATAATCTTTAAGATCGGTCATGTGTGCATGAACCGAAATCAATGATTAATTCGTAGCAATTATATAAGAATTGTAAATGTGCTTGATTGAATATATTCCGATTGCTTGTTTGGGAGTTGAAACTTGCAATCGAGATAAAATCAATTGAATCAAGAGTGGAAATAAGGAACAAACCTAAAGAGGATTCCCGGAACCTTGTTATTTCTCATTTATATTTCATTTACATTTATGCAATTTTCCTTTACATTATTTCACCATCAAAGCTTAAAAATCTTGAGTTTAACTTTTATCGTTCGTTTTAAGGTTCACACATTTTCCTTTGTACTTAACTTGTTTCCCTGTGGAATCGACACCCCAAAGCCGTACTACAATAACCGTGTTATACTTTGGGCGTAATCACAACTGCATCATCCCAAAAACCTTTGGGCAGTTTCTTCTGGTGTAACATACACCTGACCATGTCCATGACTGTTCTATTTTTCCTCTTTGCTACACCATTCTGCTGAGGAGTATATCTTGCTGTCAACTGATGATTGATGCCATGTTTTTGCAAGAAACTATCACAGATAACATATTCTGTCCCTCGGTCTGTTCTCAGAGTCTTGATAGACCTTTCACTCTGATTCTCCACCAATGCCTTAAACTTCTTGAAGGCATCACAAGTATCTGACTTCCGCTGCAAGAAATACACCCAAGCCTTCCTGCTGAAGTCATCAATAAAGGTAATAAAATACCTATATCCCCTATTCGACAGAGTCTCCACGGAGCATAGGGCTGAGTGCACTAGCTCCAATGGCCGACTAGCTCTCCACGTCTTCTTTATAGGAAATGGATCTCTGTGCTTCTTTCCCACAACATATGTCTTGCATACCTTATTAGGAGGATTAATGACCGGCAATCCTGAAACCATCTTCCTTGAAGAAAGTAACTTCAGACTTCCAAAGTTCACATGGCCAAACCGTATATGCAATAACCAACTTCCATCTCTGATTACAGAACTAAGGCATGGTAAAATGTTACTGTTAATATGCAGCGGAAACAAACGATTTGATGACATATTTACCTTTGCTATCAAACCCTTCTGTGCATCCTTGATGGTGCATACCCCTCTGTAAATCAACATATCATACCCATTCTTTGAAAGTTGCCCCATACTTAATAGATTTTGATGCAGACTCGGGACAAACAATACCTCTGAGATGGTATTCTTGGATCTGTCCTTTAGAGAGATGGAGATTTTTCCCTTCCCCATCATTGGCACCTTTGAGCTATTCCAAAACTTCACTTTCAAAGTAAATGTCTCATCCAATTCTGAGAACATCTCCTTCCTACCACACATGTGGTTGTTGCAGCCTGTATCCAGAAACTATTTGTACTTGACATCATCCACTGCTACACTACACGCTAGCAGCAATGTTTCTGAATAGTCTCCATCTTCTATAACATTTGCTTAGAAATTTTTAGATTTGCACTCATTCTTGTAGTGGCCATATCTTTTGCATCTGAAACACTGAATCTGAGATTTGTTCTTCTAATTAGTGTTATTGCCTCATCCACCTTTCTCCTGGCTAGATCTGGAAACACTTCCCCTCCAATTTTGCGAGTTTTGACCCTTCTAACTTGCCTCAAAATTCTTCTGGGTCTCCACTTTGTCTTTCTTAAGACTCAACTGGCTCTGTAAAGCTTCCTCCACCTCGATCTCAGACTTCTCATCCAACCGTTGTTCGTAGGCTTAAAGTGAGACTATCAACTCATCCAACGTCATCTCTTCAAGATCTTTAGACTCCTCGATAGTAGTCACCTTGTACTTAAACTTCTCAGTTAGTGTTCGAAGAATCTTCTCCATGATCTGAACATCTGAAATTGTCTCACCATTGGACTTCATCTGATTAACAAGTGCCAAAGTTTGTGAGCAGTAATCTGCCACCTTCTCCGTTTTCTTCATCTGAAGAAGCTCCAACTGCCTCTGTGTAGTCTGTAAGTGGACTTTCTTCACTTTTTCTGCTCTCTTGTACGTGTTCATCAGAGTGTCCCATGCCCGTTTTGCTAAAGTTATATGTACGATTTTCTCGAAAATCACCGGATCCAGCGACTGATTAATGAAAAACCTCGCCTTCAAATCCTTCCTAGTTGTTGCAGCATCTGCTGGCCCAACAATACCCTCGAAAACAACAGTCCACAACTCCTAGTATTCAAACAACAGTTGCATCTGGACCTTCTAATACTCAAAATTGGTTTTTCCGTTAAACTTTGGTATTTGTGGTTATATTGTGTTATTATTATTATTGTTAAAGGCAGCCATTGTAATTTGCCAAAAACAATAATAATAAAAAAAAATTAAAAAAAATGAACAAACCAGTATATCAGGAAAACAAAAAATCAAAATGCACTAAACTTTAAACACACCAGACCTCTCAGGTTCTTCACGCCAATGGTCACGGGTTCACTGCAAGTCACGATTCCGACGACTTTCTCAGTTGACGACAACGTATTCCGATCAAGCAAGGTACGACCAACAACCTCTGCTAGTCAACTATAACCAACGATCATCGGATCTGGTCGGCACTGTCTGCACCTTCTGGTATGGGTGGTGTCGTTTCACTTTTTGACGGTGCATGGGTTGCGTGGAGGTCTGTCCGGCGTCGCTGACTGCTGCTTCGAACTCCTGGGTCCTCAACTCTTGGATCCACTTACCACTCTTGGATTCTGAACTCTTGAATCCTACCTTACTGCCTTCCAAGCCTCAAACCAGGCTCTGATACCAAATGTAAAATTTCACACATAAAAAAGAATTTTCTGAAGAACTATTTATTGAATGATGATTTTACAATGAACTGAGGCCAACTATTTATAGTAACTGTGATGAGGTGTGATGAGGTAACATGATAACACCAAACCTCTAACTGATAATGACAAAATAAAACTATGATAATCCTAACATATGATAAATAGGAATTATCTAAAAAGATAAATCCAACTTAATATCAACACAATAATAATAAAGATATAATAACTTGGTTTAATCTTACAAAGGGCAGCCTCGTGTGGTACTTCTATGACCAACATTTCTGAAGTAACCTCCGGGCTCTCAAGATCCCATACAGACTCATCATATTCCTGGAAATGCTTTATTGATTCATTGCCTTTCAAATTGGTTCTTACCTCTAGAGGGACTCTTACCTCTCAAGAGTGTCCATTCCGTGAGGTTATTGAAGAACAAAGAGACTGTGTTTTTTCATTTCCATTTTGCAAGATTGATTTGGTTGGCTAAGAGTGTCAACCGGAATCAACCGCAACAGGAATCAACTGTTTTCATCTTTTCACTGCAGGATCTTCTATTTGGTTCTGCCTCAAAATTGAAAGATTTTTCAAGAATCCTTGTTACTTGGTTCTACACAGTGGGAATTTGGAAACATATGAATTCTTTGATGTTTGAAGGATCTTTGTTGAATTCCCATGCCATTATTAATGAGTGCCAAATAATTATTCCTATTTGGTTTAAATCCTGGCAACGCAAAATTAGAGGAAGATCACCTAACTTACAATTCAAACGCTCCCCCAACCTTCAACTAGCTCATTGGTCAACATGCTCTTTGAAACAGTTGTTTGCGACTATTAACAACAGGTCTGGTGGTGGTATCTCAGTAAACTTGTCTTTGGATTTTCAGCTACTGTCACCATGCGCTATCATATCAAGGTATTTTTGTCAATGCAAAAGACCCTACGGCCCATCATCTAAGGGAACTTCCTCGAGAAGCTTTTATTTAACTTTGTGTTCTTCTTGTTTTCTTGCCTCGTCACTAAAAAAACATGATTGTCATTACTTAATATTATTTTTTTTCTTGCAATGCACATTATTTATTTTTCGCAGTGTGAAATATGTTAACCATTTCAAAGTGAAATCATATTATTGTTTATTGATTCTAAAATATTTCTATAATATATTTATTCTAGTTTAAATTGATCAAAGGCAATATATATCTTAAAAAATATGATCTAATTAAAAATTAAAATTGTTTTTTACTTCAATTTTTTTACAAACAATGCATAGAAACTTTGAATAGGTCCTAGGATAAATTTATAATTTATAGTTGTGAGTACCATACACTACATCATCCTTTGTTAATTAGTAAAATGACTGCCTCAATGAGAGTTCTTCGAGGTTAAGATACGTTTCTCATACTTTGGACTTATGTCATTCAAGCACAGAGTAAGGATGATAAGTAAGAAATCGTTATTTGACCTTGAAGCTCATTGTTCTATGCACGAGATACTAAGCAAAGGGATTCGGGTATGAAAGAAATTGGAATTAGAGCTCCCTCTTTCACTTAAACTAAAGCTTAACCTTTAATGTTCTAGGACAAATGTTTAAAAATTAAGAAAAGATATCCTACTAAACACTAACATTCAACACATACACATGCTATTTATGTCAAACAAAAGTAACAATTTAACAAGCACCACAATCGAGAGAAAAACATGTATACTTAAGAGATTACTAGTCGAACATTCATTTGTTGGATAGCCTTGTCCTCCCAAGGATAATAAGCTTAACCCAAACGATTGATTTTTAAGCAAAAATCATAAATAGAAAGCTCCAAAAGAGAAATTAAATGCACTAATCATAAGTATAATTCCTGTAAAAATAAAATAAGTTATTATACTAAGATAATTTAATCAAAACAAGAATCATAACAAAGCAAATTTACAACCCAAGCAAAGTCTTAGCCGATCGGTTCATGGGGGTGCACGATCGGTTGACCACTCGGACTTTGTAAAACAAAGCCCAAACCAGCCAACAAGCAAAATTCAACAATCATCAACGCCAACTAGATACCAGTAAACCAAAAACCAGGAAACTGATGTAGCAAACAAGAACCAAAGCATAAACCCAAAATAATCATATGGTATATATTAAAACAAGTGATTTAAAAGAGAATAACCGACCTAAATATAAAATGATAAGGATTTACATCCACAAAAGCATCATCTCAGCACATCGAATTAGTTACTGTCGTAGTAATAGTTACAAGAAAACAAGAATAAAACCTAAAATCCCCCCAAAAATTAAGGTAAAAGGAGAATAAACGAAAGAAAATAGAAGATTTTACTCATATTCAGGAAACACTACTGATGTCGTTGCTGGCTTTATGGCTACTTGCGATGAATGTGGACCCAACAATGGTGAGGTCATAGAGAGGTAGAGAGATAGAAAACCAAGAAATCTCTAAGGAGAGAGAGTGTGTGAGATTTTGGCAAAATTAAAAGCAAAACCCCAGAAGGTGGAACCGAAAATTTGAAGGAAATTACCAACAAAAAAATCCAGTTTTTTAAACTAGAAACAACAAAATCAGATTAAGAGACAAAGAAAATAAAATCAGGGGAGGAAGAAGTGAAAAACTGAGGAGAAAAAGAAGAAAGAAACATCGAGAGAGATTGAGAGTGAGAATGAATGAGATTCGTAAGAGATAGAGGGAGAGGAGATGAACTAAGATTCGTAAGAGATGTGTCTAGTTTTGTACATTTTTTATCACTGCATTACGACGCTTATAAGCATCGTTATATGAAGAAAATATCGTGGCAATTTATACTCACACCATTAAATTATCACACTTTCTATACATTAAAGCACCGAAAATTAGGCGCTGGCGGGTGCTGTTTTTCCTACAATGATGACACCATGTTCATACCAATATATGTAGAAAACTATAGCCATCATTATGATGTCATGCAAATTCATAGTTTCGAATCCTAGGCTAAATGAAAAGTTAGAATATTGCGTTATAAGTCTCATGGTGGTTTATGCATTATGAAAGTAATAACCATTTTTAACGTAACAAGATTACAATAAGAATGCTACAAACCTTTAAGAGTGACTTTGTAGAACAACATGTGGATTTGTTAAGTTTTTCTCAAAGATCTGTTGTTTCTTTTGTATAGATGAACTTGGGAACCTTTAATTGTGCTCGAATGTAGGAATTGATTACAAATAAAATGAAGACTTTGGCTAGTGAGCTTAATGTAAGGTGAGGTGCTTTGGATGAACCCAACCTATTAAAAGTTTGTAACCCCAAGTAAAAACCTAAGTATTTGGTGGAATTGGTGAGTGAGAAAAATACTATAGTTTTGGCAAATGGTAGAAAATGAGTACTATTTCGGCATATTCTTAGAATATTTCAAGAATAAAATTGAAAAAAAATCGTGATTGTGATCGATGGTTGAAATGTTCCATGATCTTTTTAGATGGTCTAGATTTGGTCAAAGGAAGATTTGTGTAACAAAGAATGAGATATGGAAGATTTGGTGAATGAAATATGGAAGATTTGCAATAAAGAACGAAATCTGGAGAATCTATCTGACGGTTAGAACCAATCACTCTAGGTTCTGGACCAATCGGTTTGCTGACCAAGCCAATTGATTTGTTGACTAAGGCGATCAGTTTAGGGTTTTGGCCGATTGGCCTAATAGGCCTCTATCATTTTTTGGTTTGGGTCTTCAAGTCTACATGTGGTATTTGGCTTTGGTGTAGGTTTCTAGGCCTTTTGGGCTTAGGATTGGGTTTGTAATCGATTCTTCTTCAAAATCAAAGTCTTGGTTCTCATTTTTTCCAAATCCAAGAGTTTAAGGACCAAATTCTCATCATTGGGCTTTACATGTGGCCTATTCTAATAATTGAAACAAAATTAGGTGTTTATAGTTTGCACCCCTTTGATTGACTACTCTTCGAGTGTCAATCAAAATCCGTTGTTTCGTTTAAAATATTATAATGATAATGTGCAATGTATGCAATGCACAAAGTAAAACATGATGTTAGGCAAAAATGTGTGTCATGGGAACACCTATGATAGTGGTGCAAACTTGGAATGATAGAGTTGTCATTCGTCACTTGACTGAGTACTGCTTGCTTGGTCCAACCTCTTTTAGGGATGTGAATCTTAGACTGAAAATTTGACTTTAATGTTTAACCTCCATTGTGGATGTGATACTTGTCTAAATAGGGAAAATTGATTCAACTTACTCTAGATACTTGAATCGAAAGTTAAAATGTAAGTCTGACCTCGCCTTGGAATGTGATTCTCGAACTCACTGGGGATTTATAATCTATCCTTAGTCTGACCTCCACTAAGATGTTGATTCTTAAAATAAGATAAAAAAAAAAATACAATCCAACCTCTCAGAATATCAATACTCGAACTGAATTGATTCAACCTCTATTAGGGATACCGATACTTGAACTAAGATTTAGGAATTTGAGATGTTTTGTCTAACCTCCACTCAAGGATACTGATACTTGGACAAAACAGGAAAAAAATGGTCCGACCTCTACTTGGGGATACCGATAATTGAACTGGATTAGTTTAACCTCTACTGAGGATACCGATACTTGAACTAAGATTTGAGAATTTGAGTTGTTTTTTCTAACCTCAACTCAAGGATACCGATACTTGGACAAAAATGGAAGACATGGTCTGTAACGACCCATCCTGGGTTGGTCACCCCCGAAACGGTGTCATCACATTTTGAGAATCCTAGCACGACACATATATGCAACCATAACAATTTACATAAAATTTACAACATAAGATACATGAATATTTACAAATATTTATTTCTCTTTTCTCACTAGTCTGAGGATATTGACACATACATAGCTTACAGAAATTTATTTCATCTAACTTTGGACCCACCAAACTACTTGTCCTGTCTGCTACCTAAAATCATTGTACAATGAGGTGTGAGCTTCACAAGCTCAGTGAATTTAATTTACTAAAAGTATTCCAAATTCCAGAAATAGTCCTTTAATATTTAATCACTTATTTTTCACATAAACTGATGACAACTTTCTACTATCATTACACATGTAATACAATTCATTTTATCAATCATTGGTCCACCTTAGGACCATCAATTATCTCATAATTACTTCGTAATGAGGTTTACATCATAAAGTCCATTATTTAGATGGTTCTTATCATTCCCTGCTTCTTGCTTACCATAATTGTCTCTCTCTCAGAGACCAAATCATCTTTAAATAATTTTATAATAACATACCACACATCAGTATTTTAATAATACAGCAATAATTAAAACAAATGCAATACATGAATGATTATGATGGGAACGTCTTCCCACCTGTTGACAGGTTATTCTTATCTTAGACTCGCTACCTTCCCGGTTCTTTTCATTCTTATTTAGACCGGCTGCCTTCTCGGTTCTTTCATTTTCATCAGACCGACTGCCTTCCCGGTTCTTTCATTTTCATCAGACCAGTTGCCTTCCCGGTTCTTTCATTTTTTATTTAGACCGGCTGCCTTCCCAGTTCTTTTATTTTCATCCGACCGACTGTCTTCCCGGTTCTTTCATTTTCATCAGACTGGTTGCCTTCCCGGTTCTTTCATTTTTTATTTAGACCGACTACCTTCCCGGTTCTTTTATTCCTCATTTAATGCATATATATATGAGCAATGTATGAAAATATGCCTATAAACAGTAATATATAAAAATAACATAAATTCAACACACTTAAATTGACAATCCTGAATATTCTCAAATTTATAAAAATTCTACTAAATTTTCTCTCATCCCAAATCACATCAAACCATCTATTAAAGTTTATCAAAATCCATAAAAATTCATCTCCCCAAAATTCATATCAAAACATCAATATAACTCATAACAATTTCACTTATCGTTTTATTATTAAATCAACTTATTATCCCTAAAAAAATATTATTTCTCTCCTAATAATTTTCTTCATGTTCAAAATTTATATTAGAAATATCAACCAAATCTTTATATATCACCACAACATAAGCTAATAATTTATTTTAATGTTATCACTAAATTTTTCATGTTTATTTAGACTACTTAGAATAAATCCAACTCACCATGTAGCACTTAAAGCTACCCGTAGATCACTTCCTTGCCTTTCTCGTTCCTCGCAGAAACTTCCCTCGATTGTAGATCGTTAGCACCTGATATCAAATTTATATTAAGTTTATAATTTATCCTTCAATTCGTTAGAAACTACTCACTTTGAAAATTCTCACTTTGTATTCAGGGAAATTTCATAAATACTAAAAATTCCAAAAATAAACACTATAATATTACCTTTTGCTTTTCTGATAGTTATTCTAGATTCTTTACAAAATTCCACCATAACCTCTTCAAAATTTTGCTCTTTCAAACTTTCTTTGAGCTCCCAAAAGTTTTGAGAAATTAGAGAAATTTCAAGGAACTAAGCGAACTCTCTTCATGCAGCTTACCCAAACCTATTGTCCATATATATAGGAAATTTTTGTTGAAAACTTTGGCAGCCAAAAGATTGCCTTACTTCCCCAAAGTTTTCCACGCTTGAAGACTTGGGAGGCATTCACCATGCCTCACATAAATTGGCAGCAGGTGTAATACTTCTTGCTCATACTTTACTTTTTGACTTTGTAGTTTTTTTTTTTTTTTTTGACTTTTTGACTTTTTTTTTTCTTGTAATGACACCCACGTCCTAAATTTTTTTTTTCAAAAGAATTATTTTATTCAATACTAAATCCTTCGTAAATATATTATTTTAATTTCGTACCATATTTATTAAATTACTTCCTTACCTTTATTTTATAAATACGGGTATTACAATTCTACCCTCCTTACAAAAATTTCATCCCTGAAATTTCATCACAAAAATCAAGAAAAGAGTTGGGGGTAATCTTTCTTCATTCTTTCTTCATGTTCCCACGTGACTTCTTCAACATCTTTATTTCACCATAATACTTGAAGCAAATAAATAACTTTATTGCGCAAGACTTGATCCTTTCTGTTTAGTATTCTGACTGGTACTAGCATAAAAGTCAAATATTTCTGAATTTCTATTGCCCGATTTGAGACACAATGGGACTCATCATGCAAGTACTTCCTCAATAGAGACACGTGAAAAACATTATGTAATTGCTTTAATTTCTGAGGCAAATCCAACTGATATGCTACGGGCCCAATTCTCTCAATCACCTCATAGGGCCCCATAAATCTCGGGCTCAACTTTCCTTTCTTTTTAAACCTCAACACTCCCTTCCATGGAGATATCTTCAAAAATACCAAATCACCAACTTGGAACTCGAGAGGTCGTCTTCTTTTATCAGCATATTCTTTCTGTCTGTTCTGAGCTGCTCTGAGGTTCTCTCTAACTAGTTTGATCCCCTCAGTAGTTAAGTCTATCATTTCTGGGCCATATATCTTCCTCTCTCCAACTTCTTCCCAACATACTGGAGTTCTACACTTTCTACCATACAAAGCCTCGAAAGGTGCCATCCCAATACTAGTTTGATACTGATTATTGTATACAAACTCGATCAAAGGCAAATAAGCATCTCAGCTTACTAAGAAACTCAGTACACTTGCCCTCAGCATATCTTCTAGTATTCTGATGATTCTCTCTGTCTGCCCATCAGTTTGTGGATGAAAAGCTGTGCTAAACTATAATTGCGTACCCATAGCTTCTTGAAAACCTCTCCAAAATCTAGAGGTAAATCTAGAATCTCTATCTGATACAATACTCAAGGGTACTCCATGTAATTTCACTATCTCTGCCACATACAACTCAGCCAAATTTTCTAGACTCCAGGTAGTTTTAATAGGAAGAAAATGTGAAGACTTAGAAAGTCTATCCACTATAACCCATACAGCATCATGCCCTCTCTGGGTACGAGGAAAACCAGAGACAAAATCCATACTCATATTTTCCTATGGCCACTCAGGTACTGAAAGAGGTTGTAATAAACCTGCTGGATGTCTATTCTCAGACTTTACCTGCTGACAAGTCAAACATCTAGCAATGTATTCTGCTACATCCTTCTTCATCCCTGACCACCAATAATTCTGTTTCAACCCCCTGTACAACTTATTATTACCTGGGTGCATGGAGTATACAGAATCATGAGCCTCCCTTAATATCTCCTTTCTAATATCCACATCATTGGGAACACAAACTCTATGCCCCAGTACTACCATACCATCTTCTCTAATTCTAAACTCGGTCGACTTCCCACTCAACACTTCTTGTCTGATTTTCTCTATCTCCTCATCTTTACCCTGTAGCTGTAATAAACGATCAATAATAGGAGATTGTATCACCATATTTGCCATTAATACTCCTTGATCATTGACACTCAATTGCATTCTCATTCTTCATAATTCCATCATCAGGCTAGTATTATAACTCCCAATGACAGCTAATCTCCCTATAACCTTTCTACTCAATGCATCAGATACTACATTAGCCTTTCCTGGATAATAGTGAATTGTACAGTCGTAATCACAAATCAGTTCCATCCACCTCCTCTGCCTCAAATTCAACTCCTTCTGGGTTGGTAAATGCGTCAAACTTTTATGATCAGTAAATATTTCACACTTGGCTCCATATAAATGATGTCTCCAAATCTTCAAAGCAAAAACTATGGCAGCCAATTCTAAATCATGGGTCGGGTAATTCCTCTCATGGTTTTTCAGTTACCTAGATGCATAAGCTATAACTCTCCCATGTTACATCAACACTCATCCCAACCCCTGATGCGACGCATCACTGTAAACCACAAATTCTTCATCACCAGAGGGAAGCACTAATACTGGGGCAGTAGTCAGTTTTTCTTTCAACAGCTGGAAACTATTCTCACATTCCTCTGACCACCTAAACTTCACATCCTTCCTAGTCAATTTAGTCAAAGGTCCAGCAATTATAGAAAAATTCTAGATAAATCTTCTATAATAACCAGTCAACCCCAAAAAGCTTCTAATTTCAGTTACACTCGTGGGTCTTTCCCAATTCAACACTGCTTCTACTTTTTGTGGGTCAACTGCTATCCCCTCTCCCGACACAATATGCCCTAAGAAAGATATCTCGTTCAACCAAAACTCACATTTAGAGAACTTCGCATATAATTTCTCTTTCCTCATAATCTCTAACACTATCTCTAAATATTGCATATACTCATCTTCATTCTTGGAATATACCAAAATATCATCAATAAACATAATTACAAATCTGTCCAATAATGGTTTAAACACCCGATTCATAAGGTCCATAAATGCTGCAGGTGCATTGGTCAAACCAGAAGGCATTACTAAGAACTCATAATGGCCATATCGTGTCCTAAAAGCAGTTTTAGGCACGTCCCCCTCCTTTATTCTCAATTGATGATAACCTGACCTCAGGTCTATCTTAGAAAACACTCTAATCCCCTGTAACTGTTCGAATAAATCATCTATCCTGGGCAAAGGATATTTATTCTTGATGGTGATCTTATTCAACTGTCTATAATCTACACACAACCTCAATGTCCCATCTTTCTTCTTGACAAATAACACAGGGGCTCCCCAGGGTAACGTACTAGGTCGGATGAATTGTTTATCTAACAACTCCTGAAGCTGAACTTTCAACTCTCTCAATTGAGCTAGTGCCATTCTATAGGGTGCTATGGATATAGGTGTTGATCCTGGAATCACTTCAATAGAAAATTCAATCTCCCTATTGGGAGGCAACCCAATCAACTCTTCAGGGAATACATCAGAAAAATATTTTGCTACCAAAACATCTTCTAACTTCCTACCTTCCTTGCTAGAATCTATTACATAGGCTAAATACCCCTCACAACCCTTCCTCAACCATTTACTAGCAGTTAAGGAAGAAATCAGACAATTAGCAAGTATCTTACGTTCTCCCTGAAAATTAAACACCTCCTGTCCGGGTATTCTGAACACTACATTTTTCCTAAAACAATCTACCCAAGCATGATATACAGATAACCAATTCATCCCCAGAATTACATCAAAATCTGTCATATCTAAAGGCAATAAATCAACCTTAAATTCTCTATCAGCAATATTAATCACACAACCTCGATAGATTGTTCTGATAATAACTCTATCTCCAGTAGAAACCTCAACAATAATTGCATGCATCAAAGGACTAGCACTAGCATCAATAGATTTCATATAACTACTATATGCAAAAGAATGGGTTGCACCAGGATTAATCAATAATCTAGCAGCCCTACCAAGGATAGATATCATACCCATAACAACATCAGGAGTGGCTTGTGCATCCTGTTGGGTCAATGCTTAGACTCTACCATCTCTGGACTAAATCTGACTGTCACGTCCTCGCTCTGCTTCAGATCTTCGACCTCTGCCCATCGATCTTCTCCAGACACTTCCAATGTTTACTTCAGCAGATTTCCTCGCTGGACAATCTACTGCAACATGTCCTCCCTCACCACATACAAAGCATATATGCGTAGGGAAATTCTGAGACAGATGTCTTGTCTGATTACACCTATAGCAAACCCTTGACTCCCGATCATACATCAGATTTCCACTTCCCTTTGGTGTCATATTTATTCCTCTACCATAGCTCTCAATCCCCATAGCCTGTCTCCCAAATCGAGGGGTCTCACTAGTATTACTCTGAGCTATTGAAGTAACAGATCTTGCTTGCCTTTGAGTCTGCCCTACAGTTCCTTGTAACAAGAAACGCCCTCTCTGGGGTGGTCTTTCGCCCTGTACACCCATACTGTTACCACCTCTAGATCCCTCAAATCTAGATCTCTTCAACCAATCTCTTATACCTTTAAACTCTATTAAATCCCTCTCAATCTGTAATGCATTATCTACTAGTACAGCATAATTTCCTATGCCCATGTAAAAGAGTTTAGAACGAATTTCGTAGTGTAACCCGTCTAAAAATCTCTTGCATTTTCTTTCCTCCGTATTCACGAACTCAGGTACAAACCTTGGCAGGGCTATAAATTTACTATCATATTCAACCACCGATAAATTTCCTTGCCTTAGGTGGATAAATTCTCTTTCTTGTTGTGCCCGAAAAGTAGCTGGAAAATACTTTGCAAAGAACTCACTCTTAAATTTATTCCAAGTCAAAGGTTGATCCATTTGTGTACTCATCCTAGGCAAGATATCCTTCCACCATTGAGAAGCCTCACCCTCCAACATCAATGAAGCAAAAGCAACCTTCTGTTTATCAGACACCAGTAAGATCTCAAAATATTTCTCCACATGCTCAATCCACTGTTCAGCTTCTACTGGATTTGTTGATCCTTTAAAAGATTGAGGTTTAAACTTAAGAAACCTTACAAAACAATCCCCTTGCATCTCATTTGTAAATACTCCTCCCTCAGGAATCTCTTGCCTTACCACATCCGGTTCTCTTTTACCCCTTTCCTCTAATCTTCTCTGTAAATTATCAGCCCTTTCTTCAGCTGCATTCCTTCTTTCTTCAGCTGCATTCATCCTTTCTATAGCACGATTAAGGGCTTCTCTTAATTCATCATCCCTACCCTCAGATACTCTCCCAGTTCTACTGGTACTAGCTGCACCATCAGCATGTTCCCTTGCAGGAACCACAGGCTCTACTTCCTCCTCTACTTCAGCTCTCCTAAAAATTGGGGGTCTACCTCGTCCCCTCTGATTCAGAACTCTACCTCTAGCTCTAGGATGACCACGTGTCATCCTCAGACTCTGCATTTAAAATATAATTTATTTAGATCTTCCACTTTTAAATTCTTATGCAGTCTACAGAATCCTAAAACCTAAGGCTCTGATACCAAAATTGTAACAACCCATCCTGGGTTGGCCACCCCCGAAACGGTATCATCACATTTTGAGAATCCTAGCATGATACATATATGCAACCATAACAATAATACTAACAAAAAATTTCATTATCAACCTCAACAAGGGAGGTATATGAATATGATAATAATTTACATATAATTTACAACATGTGATGCATGAATATTTACAAATATTTATTTCCCTTTTCTCACTAGTCTGAGGATATTGACACATACATAGCTTACAGAAATTTATTCCGTCTGACTTTGGACCCACCAAACTACTTGTCTTGTCTGCTACCTGAAATCATTGTACAATGAGGTGTGAGCTTTACAAGCTCAGTGAATTTAATTTACTAAAAGTATTCCAAATTCCAGAAATAGTCCTTTAATATTTAATCACTTATTTTTCACATAAACTGATGACAACTTTCTATTATCATTACACATGTCATACAATTCATTTTCTATCAATATCTTTTTCTCAATCATTGGTCCACCTTAGGACCATCAATTATCTTATAATTACCTCGTAATGAGGTTCACATCATAAAGTCCATCATTTAGATGGTTCTTATCATTCCCTGCTTCTTGCTTACCATAATTATCTCTCTCTGAGAGACCAAATCATCTTTAAACAATTTTATAATAACATACCACACATCAGTATTTTAATAATGCAGCAATAATTAAAACAAATGCAATGCATGAATGATTATGATGGGAACGTCTTCCCACCTGTCGACGGGTTATTATTATCTTAGACCGGCTGCCTTCTCGGTTCTTTTCATTCTCATTTAGACCAGCTACCTTTTCGGTTCTTTCATTTTCATCAGACCGACTGCCTTCCCGGTTCTTTCATTTTTTATTTAGACCGGCTGCCTTCCCGGTTCTTTTATTTTCATCAGACTGGCTGCCTTCCTGGTTCTTTCATTTTCATCAGACCGGATGTCTTCTCGGTTTTCCATTTTTTATTTAGACCGACTGCCTTTTTGGTTCTTTTATTTCTCATTTAATGCATATATATATGAGAAATGTATGAAAATATGCCTATGAACAGTAATATATAAAAATAACATAAATTCAACACACTTAAATTGGCAATCCTGAATATTCTCAAATTTATAAAAATTTCACTAAATTTTCTCTCATCCCAAATCACATCAAACCATCTATTAAAGTTTATCAAGATCTATAAAAATTCATCTCCCCAAAATTCGTATCAAAACATCAATATAACTCATAACAATTTCACTTATTGTTTTATTATTAAATCAACTTATTATCCCTAAAAAAATATTATTTCTCTCCTAATAATTTTCTTCATGTTCAAAATTTATATCAGAAATATCAACCAAATCTTTATCTATCACCACAACATAAGCTAATAATTTATTTTAATATTATCACTAAATTTTTCATGTTACTACTTAGAGTAAATCCAACTCACCACGTAGCACTTAAAGCTACCCGTGGATCACTTCCTTGCCTTTCCCGTTCCTCGCAGAAACTTCCCCCGATTGTAGATCGTCAGCACCTGATATCATATTTATATTAAGTTTATAATTTATCCTTCAATTCGTTAGAAACCACTCACTTTGAAAATTTCCACTTTGTATTCAGGGAAATTTCATAAATACTAAAAATTCCAAAAATAAACACTATAATATTACCTTCTACTTTTCTGATAGTTATCCTAGATTTTTTACAAAATTCCACCGTAACCTCTTCAAAATTTTGCTCTTTCAAACTTTCTTTGAGCTCCCAAAAGTTTTGAGAAAGTATAGAAATTTCAAGGAACTAAGCGAACTCTCTTCATGTAACTTACCCAAACCTATTGCCCATATATATAGGAAATTTTTGTTGAAAAATTTGGCAGCCAAAAGACTGCCTTACTTCCCCAAAGTTTTCCACGCTGGAAGACTTAGGAGGCAGCAGCAGGCATAATACCTGCTGCCCATACTTTACTTTTTGACTTTGTGTTTTTTTTTTTTTGACTTTTTAACTTTTTTTTTCTTTCTTCTGGACGTCCAAGACGTCTAGAATTTCTTTTTTTTTAATTTTTTTTATTGTAATGACACCCATGTACTAATGTTTTTTTTTCCAAAAGAATTATTTTATTTAATACTAAATCCTTCGTAAATATATTATTTTAATTTCGTACCATATTTATTAAATTACTTCTTTACTCTTATTTTATAAATACGGGTATTACACGGTCCTACCTGTACTCAGGGATACCGATACTCAGACTGGATTGGTTCAACCTCCACTGAGGATACCAATACTTGAACTGTGATTTGAGAATTTGAGATGTTTTGTCCAACCTTCACTTAGGGATACCGATACTTGGACAAAAACGAAAAAAAAACATGATTTGACCTCTACTCAGGGATACCAATAATCGAAATGAATTAGTTCAACCTTCACTAGAGATACCGATTCTTGAACCAAAATAGGGATGTGTAGACTGAGGTTCCAATCCAAGAGGGGGTGAATTGGGTTTTTAAAAACTTTCACTAATTTCTTGCAAGTTTATAAAAATAGTTAAATGCACAAGCATATAAACAAGTAATGTACTTTAAATAAAAGAGTTTAAGGAATAGAAAGTGCAAACTCAGTTTATAGTGGTTCGGAAATATCGGATTCATTCCGACCCTACGTCCACTCTCTTCAAGGAACCTCCTTGAAGTAATCCACTAATACTCTTAGTCGTACAACTTCACGAATGTTGCACAAACCTTACAAACAATCCCTTCATTTTGAAAGGTAATCCCTTCCTCTCGGAAGCTAATCTCTTCCTTTCGAAAGTTAATCCCTCTACAATAAATATGAGTTGTTGTAAAGTAAATGACAGAGAGATAGCGATGAATGCTTTTACAAATGAACAATATCTCTCTTTCAAAGTAAAGCTTGAAGAATGACTCAACAATAAATTTTTCAAAGCTTTTGTGTATTAATGAGAAAAGACTCAATTGAATGTTTTAATTCTCTTCTTTTAAATGCTCATTGGAGAGGGTTTATATAGCCTTGAATTAATATGGTCGTTTTGTACTAACTTGGAATTTTTTGGTGCATTAAGTGCTCAAGTCTCGCGTCTCAACGGTCATATTTTTCGAATTACCAGTCATTAACGGTCATATTTTTCGAACTAGATTTCATACATTATTTCTTTCAAATTGATTTATTTCTTCTTGCATGGAAATTATCCAATCATTATCCTTTTCAACTTCTATAAATGTCTTAGGTTCTATTTGATACAAATAGGCTACATACTTGCAAATGTTTCTAATTGAGGAACGAGTTCTTACCCCTTGTGAAGGATCACCAATCACTTGATCGATGGGATGATAATTTACATATCTCTAATCTTTGAGAAGACTATCCTCTTGTTGACTTGTAGATGGTTGGTCCATTTTGAGAGTTTCCAACTCTTGATTTGTTTGAGGTGAGCTCTTCTTTAGGTCAACAATGGGAGTAGGTGTCTCTGTTCTTGGAATGAAATCTACATCATCATTGAAAGAAACTTCTCTACTACTAATTGGGTTAGACTCGTCAAGGGTTATATGTACGGATTCTTCTACTACTAGAGTTCTCTTATTGAAGACTCTATAACCCTTACTATAGGTTGAATATCCTAAGAATATCCCTCTATCGGTTTTAGAGTCAAATTTACCCAAGTTAGTTTTATTGTTATTTAGAATGAAGCATTTATAACCAAAGGTACGAAAATAGGAGATATTAGGTTTTCTACCTTTTCATAATTCATTCGGAGTTTTGTCAAGCATAGGCCTAATTAAATTTCTATTCAAGATATAGCAAGAAGTTTAACGCTTCCGCCCAAAAGTATTTTGGTAAGCTATTTTCACAAAGCATTGTTCTTGCAAATTCTTCTTGAACTCTATTTTTCCTCTTAATAACTTCATTTTGTTGAGGAGTTCTAAGAGCTGAAAAGTTGTGATCAATTCCATTTTCATCACAATATTTTGAAAAGCTTTGGTTCTCAAATTATTTCCCATGATCACTTCTAATGCTTGAAAAACAAATTCCTTTTTCATTTTGAACAAAGTTTTCAAATCCTTTGAAAGCTTCATCCTTGTAAGCAGTAAAGATAACAAAGGTATATCTTGAATAGTCATCAATAATAACAAGAGCATATTGATGGTCACCTAGACTAATGGTACTTATTGGACCAAATAAGTCCATATGCAAAAGTTCCAATAGTCTAGTAGTTGAGACTATATT
This sequence comes from Bretschneidera sinensis, assembly GCA_023935145.1. Classification (NCBI taxonomy): domain Eukaryota; kingdom Viridiplantae; phylum Streptophyta; class Magnoliopsida; order Brassicales; family Akaniaceae; genus Bretschneidera; species Bretschneidera sinensis. The sequence continues at coordinate 18,375,920 of CM043705.1, read as the reverse complement.
TTTTTATTTAAAAGAAATTCTAGTTTGTTTTCCCATTTGACAAGCATCACATACTTTATCTTTTTCAAATTTGATTTTGGGTAGTCCAATAACTAAATATTTTCTTTCTATACCATAGCCATGGATTTTCACTAAATGCAGGAAAACATTTTTCATTTTCGGAATACAAGGATTTTAAATCAACTATATAGACATTTTCATGTCTATGGCCAATAAACTTGATCTTGTTACTCTTGATGTCTATAACTAGACAATGAGAGCTTTCAAATATGACTTTGTTGCCTTTGTCACATAGTTAACTAATACTTAATAGATTCGACTTAAGGTCTTGTACTAGCAATACATTATCTATGGTTGAGAAATCATTACCAACTTTTCCATGCCCGATGATCTCTATTTTTGTGTTGTCTTCAATAGTGACAATTTCGTCATCTCTTAGAGTTAGCTCATTGAATACACTTTTATCACCGATTATGTGCTTTGAGCATCTACTATCAAAGTACCAACAGTTACCTTTTTCCTTGGTGTGGAGACATATCTAAATCACACAAGGATACACAATTACATTTTTAGGTACCCAAAATTTCTTGGGTCCTTTGGGGTTAGTCCTTGAAAATACAGTTCCTTTTGGGACCCATACTTTCTTAACAACATATGGTGTTCTATAAACATGTTGATAATGCATAATCCTAAGACAATAGTTATTGAAATTTCTAAGATGACTTAGTTGTGCATATCTATAATTCTTAGGATAGGAGTTCCTAAGATACATGTTTCTAATGTGAGGAATATGCATGTCATTTCTAGGAAATGTATGATTATGATTTCTTGGATACATACTTGTGTTATTATGAGTATGCATATTATTTCTAGGATGCATATGATGGTTACTCCTAGGATGTGTATAAGCATTTCTTGAATGAGCATACATATAAACATGAGTATTTCTAGGATGTTTCATTCTTGTATATGCATTAGAATTAGAATTTCTAGACCTACTAGCATTCATTGAGGGAATGCTTTTGATCTTGCCAACGGTTTTTGAAGTAGAGGCTTTTGACCTTGCTAGTGGTTTTTGAAGTAGAGGCTTCATTCACATATGATGCTTTCATGAATAAGCTCTCTTTTGATTTTTGCTTACATAATGGAGAATATTCTAACCCGGATTTTCCTCCACTTAATCTTTAGCAAGATAATACTTCATCAAGTTTTTCTTGTCCAAACCTGAGTCTAGATATTGTGCCATTCAATTATAATATCTTCTTCTTTAAGTTTTCATTTTCAACTTTAAGAAAATCTTGAGAAGAATCATAAAGCAATGAACATAGTTTATCTTTTTCTTCTTTTAGACTTATCATTTCTTTAGAAAGAGATGACACCTCTTTCTTAATAATAGAGTTCTTGGAATCGAATTTCTTCAATTTTTCATGCATTTCATTTATGACTTCTATCAATTCTTCACTACTACTAACAATGTTATTTTTTGAAGAGGGAGAAGTCGATACCTCATTTTCATCATCAATTGCCATAAGACATAGGTTGACAATTTCTTTGTATCCGATATCTTTATCCAATGAGTCTTCTTCTTCGTCATCACTCTAAGTGGTTGCAATCATAGCTTTCTTCTTGAAGCTTTTGTATGGTTTGCTTGTAGCTGTACAATCAACCTTGATATGAGCAGACTTCTTGCATCCATAACACACAAGTGGTTCCCTTTTTGAAGTGAGATCGTTTACATATGGTTTCTTGCTTTTCTTCAAGAATCTCTGAAACTGTTCGGTGATTAAAGTCATCACACCATCTTCTTTGCTGCTATCCATCTCTTCTTCTATTTATTCTTCTTTGTTGCTCGTAAAGGCTTTGAGAGCAATCACCTTTTTCTTCTTCTCATCATCATTGACAATGGGATTCATTTCTTCCATCTCATATGTCAATAATGACCTGAGAAGTTTTTCGACATCAAGTTTGTCGAGATCTTTGGCCTCCTGAATAGTCGTCTTCTTTAGTTTCTAAGTAGGTAGCAGAGATCTTAAGATTTTTCTCGTTAGTTCAAACTTCTCAATGTTCCTACCAAGAAGCTTTAAACCGTTAACAATAGTTGTGAAATGTGAGTGCATTTGAGAAATTGTTTCGTTAGGAGACATTTTAAAAGATTCATATTCGAATACTAGCATATAGATTTTTGATTTTTTAACCTCACTAGTTCCTTCATATGTAACTTGCAGTTTATCCTAAATCTTCTTAGTCGAAACATATGTGGAAATTTTATTGTATTTAGATATATCTAAAGCATAATGTAAAAAACTTGTGGTTCTACTATTGAGAGACATCATTCTACAATCCTCATCATTGAACTCAGTTTTGAGTTTAGGTATTGTATGATTGATTTCTCCAACAGTTATTTCCTTTGACGAAATTCTAGGTTCTTCCTCAATGACTCTTCATAGATTATAATTTTGTCATTCGACAAAGATTTTCATCTTGTTTTTTTCAATAGTTATAGTTGGAGCCATTGAACAAGGGAGACCTAGTGTAGGAATGTCCCTCAGAATAGCTATTCAATGCCATCGGATAAGCTCAAGGATTTTAAGCCTAAAATTAAAAAAAGGCTCTGATACCAACTGTAGACTGAGGTTCCAATTCAAGAGGGGGTGAATTGGGTTTTTAAAAACTTTCACTAATTACTTGCAAGTTTATAAAAACAGTTAAATGCACAAGCATATAAACAAGTAATGTGCTTTAAATAAAAGAGTTTAAAGAATAGAAAGTGCAAACTCAGTTTATAGTGGTTCAGCAATATCGGATTCGTTCCGACCCTATGTCCACTCTCTTCAAGGAACCTCCTTAAAGTAATCCACTAATACTCTTAGTCGTACAACTTCACGGCTATTGCACAAACCTTACAAACAATCCCTTCCTTTCGGAAGCTAATCCCTGCCTCTCGAAAGCTAATCTCTTCATTTCGAAAGTTAATCCATTTACAATAAATATGAGTTGCTATAAAGTAAATGGAAGAGAGATAGCGATGAATGCTTTTACAAATGAACAATATCTCTCTTTCAAACTAAAGCTTGAAGAATGGCTTAACAATAAATTTTTCAAAGCTTTTGTGTATTAATGAGCAAAGACTCAATTGAATGTTTTAATTCTCTTCTTTTAAATGCTCATTGGAGTGAGTTTATATAGTCGTGAATTAATATGGTCGTTTTGTACTAACTGGGAATGTTTTGGTGCATTAAGTGCTCAAGTCTCGCGTCTCAACGGTCATATTTTTTGAATCACCAGTGGACTGGGTCAAGTGAAAAGTCTCACTTTTTAAAGCTATGAAGAGTGCCAGTTGACTGGGTAGTTCTTACCAGTCGACTGGGGACATTCTGTCCAGAATGCCAGTCGACTGGTATTGATCACCCAGTCGACTGGGGACATACTATCCCATATTCCAGTCATCTGGTATAGGGATCTAGTCAACTGGGTTACCCTTCAACCTAATTATTCATGTTTTGAAATGTTTTTTACTTTAAAACATTTGAATGAATAGTTTTGTTAAAATGCTTTTACAAAATGAGTCATAAGACAAGCTAGTGACCTGAACAAGTGAGATTTACAACTTGTTTCAATACCTTATGCCTATACTAGATCTTGTGCCTTGACTTAGTGTCTGATTCGGGTTGTGTTCTTACATCTTGATTCTTGGCTGTAGCTTTTATCGTTTAAAAACACTTAGATAAGACTATTAGTACAATTAGAGTTGTGTTTTGTCATTATTAAAATTTAGAGAGGGTCAACATGATGGTTTAGAAAAATAAAGGCTTATTAAGATGCCTATAGAGATAAAGGCTTACAAAAATTCCATTGAAAATGGATTTTTGGATTAAAATGTGCCTGTTTAAAGGGATTTTTAAATTAAAGGATGTTTGTTAAAGGGCATTTAGAGGTCCAACCTTCACTCGAGATTCTATTCTTAACTATGTTCTTAAGGGCATGAGAACGCTCTTATCCAAGAAGTTTATTGTTGACACACTAAAGGGAGATATCTTCTTTTACTAGTGTTGGGTGGTTGGCTTGAGTTGACCCTTGCATCATTAGATTGGAAGTGATGTGCCCCCAAGTGTTGTTTGATTGGGAACAAGATGCCCCTAAGTATTGCGTCAAATTGCAAAATATCTAATTTTTGCAAACCTCCTTTTAAACTGCTCTTATGAACTTGGATTCATAAACTGATTTATCTTGCAAAGTGTTCTTCAAGAACCTAATGCTCTTGCAAGTGTCGGCTAATATATGAGCTTAAGTAGGATAGAGTTTAAGCTTTAGTTCGGTCTTAACTTTGTCTCTCTCTAGACGAGTGGCCTGAAAAAGATTAAGGCAAAATAATGGATAGTAGATATGCCCCCATTTAAGAGTTCTAGGTAGTCTTGAGCATGGCTTGTTTCTCTTTTCAATTTTAAAAACAAAGTTTTGAAAACATGTGTTTTCTTGAAAAATATGTTTACATGAAATGCATGAATGACTCATGCATAGGTCAAAGCATATACTCTCCATCTAATTGGTTATTGTCTATGTACTCAGATTATTGGAAAAATCGAGATAACATAGTTGAGTGTAGAAACTATTGACTTTCTTTCAAGTGGTTGTGACCATTTTGGGATGTAAATATCTAGATTCGAGTTCACTAGAGGTATTCATTCTTGCGAGAGCTTTAAGGCTTGAGGTCTATTTCGAATTTGCTCGACTGGCCTTTGAATCTTTTGGAGTCAACCTTAGGTTCTTGACAAATGGCCTAACTTTAAGTCGAAAAAGTCTAAGAGGGGAGAGTATGATGGGGAAACATAGTATGATGACATGATTCTTCGTGTCCTTTGTCTTTTGTATGTGTTTTGAAATCCCTTAAAGAATGAACAAGTGGCATAAACCTTGACAAAAAAAAAACTTTTTCTATTAATTTGGGTATTAAACTGATCCCATCTTGTTTTGTTAACTTCATCAAAGACTCAACAATGTAATTGCATGGTCTTAATGGAGACAAAGGAAAACCAAAGTTTTTGTGAGATTGTGGCTACACCAAAGTGGTTGTCTACATACCCAAAGAATAGGATCAATCCTTACGTAGTTCGAGGACTTCATCTCATGTGTTTGATGAACATAATCGATCTCAGAAGTACTCCTTACAAATGGTGTAAGGTGAGACTTGGTGGAACTTTTTTATAAGTTGTGCAAGAGTGAGGTTTGGTTTTAGTAGTGAAAGGATGATTTTGAAGCTCGGTGCACCTATTGTGAACTTGATGGGGGATTTAGGCATGAAAAGTTTGAAATTATATGGTTGAAGGTAATGATTTAAAGTCTCCTTTGCAAGTAGTGTTAAGATAAGTCATGTTTATTTGAGTGAAAACTAGTAGTCTTGGAAAATATAAATTCTATCATTACCCAAATAATAGTTTGCAAGGCTAAGCAATCTACATTGATTCGAAATGACTTTTCAAAGCTTGTAACATGGCCAATAGTTTCTAAAACAATTGAAAGGAAGGGTAATCAAAAGCTCAAAAAGTGTTTTCAAGATTCCTATAAATCAAGGATTGCCTTTTTATTATTTCTGAATTTCTTCTTTTCACCCTTGTTTTTCTTTTTATTTTCATTCATTTCCTTTCTCTTTGGCTTTTTTTTAAAAAAAAATTATTCTTTTTCGTTTTCTCTATTTTTCCTTTAAATCTATTTTCCAGATTTCACTCGATTTGCCCATGGCATGGCATCGTTCTTTTGAAAACTTTCATTATAAAATGAAAGACAATTCTTGGTGAAGTTGTTTTGAAAGAAATCATAACAAGGCCTAAAAGGGGTTAATGAGGGGAAATATGGATGAATGAGAAATTAGAATGATGGTTTCTCATTATTTTAGCTCCAATTGCTTAGCCTTTTCAAACTAAAGTCTTCATGAGTTCAAGATTATGAACGAATTTTCCAAGGTTTTATTCTTTGGTTTGAGGTGACTTTTTTTTTTTGACAAAATGGAATAGCTACAGTACCCAAATCAAGAGTCAGAGTCCATTTGGTTTTTAGGCTTTGCCATTAAGTTCATTGGGGGGTTTCTTATCACATATTGAAAACTTAAGATACTCAGAATCATACATCATTTTATTGATTCTAAAAAGCTTATTTGGGTAAAGGTGGGGACATTATTCCCATTATCACCCTTTGAAAAAAAGAAAAGAAAAGATTTAGACTTTTGACTCAAACCGGTCCCTAATAGGAACAAGGATGGAACTTAAGTCTTCCATTGGCACTGCATTCTCTTCCTTCATCGTCACAATCTCTATGGTCAACCCATATAAAATCACAAATTCTTCAACATAGGCCATAAGCCCCCAAAACTCATCATTTTTCATCTCCCCAATGGTTGGTTTGAAAGGGTTTGGGTGAAGATGGAGTTTAACATTTGTGTCATAGAAAATTCTTGGTGGAGGAACTAGGTCAGATGTGGATGAGGTTATAAGAACAAATGGGTCGAATATGGGGGAAGTTTCAATCATGTTAAAGAATTTTGGTGGGAGATTGATGTCTTTATAAATGAAATCTTGGATCTCATTGTGAAGCCTAAAGCACTCCTTAGTGTCATGGCTGAGTTGTTAATGGTAAGTATAACATTTAGTGGGGTCCAAGTGGGCAGGGACAGGATCAGGTAAAGGCTTGATGGTTAAAGGGGTAAGCTTACATTTCTTGACAAAATGGATCAAGGTTTGGGAAAAGCTTATCCCTAAGAGAGTAATCATTTGGGAAGAATTCAAGGCTGTGTTTATTGTGTTTTTGCCCAAAATGAAGAATTTTGATGATTATAAGTGTTAATTTCTTCACCATCTTATGTGTTATAATGGGTATTGGAAAAGAGATAGTATCACCAAATAGTTTCTTAAATATTTGAAAAATCGAAATAAGAACAACGTGACAATTGTGTTTTTGTTTATGTATTATAATGGGCATTGTAAAAAATTCAGTACTTCGTTTTTGTTTATTTGCTTATCTATGTTTTCCATGTTTTTCTTTCTTACTCGATGGAGTCCATTGGAAATAACACTAAAAATATGGTTGAAAGTCCAAGCAACAATCTTAATTCGACTCCAAGTCTTTCTCCCATTCAAACTCCCCAAGAACTATCCGCATAAGAAAACCCACTTGTATCCAAAAAACAACCTGAATCAAAGGTGAGTGATTCTAAGAAAAGATCTTGGGTATAGGATCATTTTGCTTTATTGAATGAAAATGATGAAGAAGCCTTGTGTGGATATTATGGCAAGGTTATTTCTTGTAAAAAAAATGAGCTGGTAGAAGTGGAATGATTAACCACTTGAACAAATGTTTGCAACCTAATAGTTTTGATGATAAAAAATAGAAAACTTTGAATTATAAACCAGTAGAAAATGTTGAGTATGGAGCGTGAGGGGTTTCAAGGCTTTTGTGGTATGATGCAACCACGATTTTTTATTCCTTCTCATGGAACATTAATTAAAGATTGCTTAAATCTCTATACAGAAGAAATGAGTAAGTTAAAGAAAAAAACTGGTAGGTTTAATCATAAAATTAACCTCAGCACTGACACATGGACCTCTTGTCAAAACCTTAATTATATGTATCTCACTGCTCATTTTATTGACGCTGTTTGGAAATTGCACAAAAGAATTTTGAACTTTTGTCCAATTTCTGATCATTTAGGTGAAGTAATCAGTAAAGCAGTTGAGAGATGCTTGCTTGATTGGGGTATTAGTTATATCTTCACAGTAACAATTGATAACATGAGCTCTAATGATACAAGGATTCAATACTTAAGATGAAGACTTAGTAATTTGAAATGCTGTGTCTTGAAGGGTGAATATTTGCACATGAGATATGTTGCACATATTTTGAGCTTAACTGTTAAGGAAGGGTTACAAGAATTGGATGAGGCTATTTTTAGAATCCATGAGGCTATTAAATATGTGAAGTCTTCTTCGACAAGGTTGCAAAAGTCCAAAACTTGTGTTCAACAAGAAAAAATTTAAAGTAAGAGTCTTGTTTGCTTAGATGTTGAAACTAGGTGAAATTCTACTTACTTAATGGTAGAATCATTTTGGACCTATTAGAGATGAAAGATACCAAGAATAGGGAGGATCTCAACTTAAAAATGGTTGTCTTAAAGAAGAAGATCGGGACCAAGCTCTTACTTTATTACCTTTCCTAAAAATCTTTTATGAGTTTACTCTGAAAGTTTTTGGATATTTTTATGTGACCGAAAATATGTATATGAAAGAAACTTATGGTGTGGGGATGATGAAGATGAAGAAGAAGCACGATAAAATATTGGGGAAATATTGATAATATCAATACGATGTTATTTATTGTTGTGATAGTTGACCCCCATTATAAATTGAATTACGTGAATTGGGTTATTAATGAATCATATGACTTTCATAAGGCAAAAGCTTTGTGTGAGAAAGTACAACAAACTTTGGTTTCTATGTTTGAGTTCTATGGTTCTCTTTATGCTTCTGCCAATGTACAATCAACTATCCGATTTCAAGTACAAAGTGAGATGAATGTAGATGACATAGAGAATGTTGATGATTTTATAAACTCGTTGTATAAAAAGCAAAATGCAAGCCAAAGAGGTGAAGAAACCAAATCTAAATTGGACAAATATTTAATGAAAGATTGTGAAAATGTTACCGGAAAGTCTTTTGATATTTTGCCTTGGTGAAAAACTACCGGTTACAAATATAAAGTTCTATCATCTATGGCACAAGATTTGTTAGTTATATCGGTATCAACTGTTGCATTTGAGTTGACTTTTAGTGCCATAGGACGTGTGTTTGATTCATTTTGCAGCTCTATAACTCTAAAAATGGCTGAAGCTCTCATTTGTACACAAGATTGGATAAAATTGGATTCGGAGAACACATGATCCACTTATAGTAGAAGAAAGCTTGGCTGAACTTGAAAATTTGGAATTAGGTATTTTCTCATTAATTTTGTAATTTTGTGCATAAAAACTAAATTATAGTTTATTTGGTATTGATTTACTACATATCTATTTTCTTGTGTATATTGTTTTTGGACTAAGTTGTTGTTTTGAATGAGAACATCATTTATTGTTCTATTTTTCATTGTTATGTAAATTCTGACTTATTATTATTTTTCATTGTTAAGTAATTCTAACTTATTATTATTTTTCTTGTGGTTTTTTTTTCTAATAGATGTTAACTTTGACAATAAACCAATCAATTTTGTATATTGATGATTAAGGGGGAGAACATAGAGGAGAAGAGCTTGTTTGTTTAATGTTTTAGTTATTTTAGTTTTCATTTGAAAGCTTGTACTTTATAACTTATTTTAAAGTATTTGAATGTGAATCAATTGTTAAGAATTTTAATATAGATTGATTGAATTATAATATGCTTTGATCAATATAGTTTTTTTGAATTGATAAAAAAAATTATTTTTTTTTGTTAATTGTGATTAATTGTAAAATTTTAATAACCAAAATTGATTAAAAGTATAGTTACCAAAAGAATTGATTAATCTTATGATTATGATTTTGTATAAATTATGCTACGGTTACTGTTATTATTATGGTTGGGTCAAATTTTAAATAAGCTACTGTTCTTATGATTGTTTTTCCCAAACACGCATGAGACAAACAAAGAATGTTGGGTGATTTTTATAATTTATCTTAATAATAAATATACTTTCTTTTTATCTTCAACGTAAAATATACGTTTTGATTTTAGACAGATCTGGGCGGAAGCAAAAGTTTCTTTACAGTCGAAACGGGGGCTCTTATTCAATTTTTCAATGTTAAGGGGCATTCACAACTTTTCTTTTCAAATCACAGTGAGGTTCTTTGAAGTAACAAAAGAGAGAAAAGGGCAGAAACCCTTGTTCAACCGATTGTCCCAATAGGCGGCAGACGCAGGTTCGAGAAGAAGCAAAAAGAGTGGTTTGTGCCTTTTCTTGTTCCGTATGCTTATGCATATACATACGTACATGTGTGCTTTCATGTGATTTTGTCTATGCAGAGATTTTATGTTTGTTTAACTATTCTTAATTTCAATTAATCAATTGCTTTATAAATTATATGTAATTTAGTAAAATTTGAATGCATAATTTGTTCTCGGTGATTCTCGTTCAGTTTGTAACTCTTCGTTCTTTGGTGTATTAATTTTCTTTTAATTGGATAAATAGAATTTTATTTTATCAAAAAATAAATTTAATTGAATAACAGAATACACGAGAAAAGGGAAAAGAACAGCTTTAGTAATCTTCGAGAATGATGTTTGCTTTTGCTTCTAATTATGAATTTATATCTTTATTGCTGTAATATGGTAAAATGGGTTGATTTATCTTCTTTTCTTTTTTAAATCAATTTTAGCAGCAATAATGGTTTCTGGGCTACTTAATGCAAATCCTGGAAAGAACGCGGATTCGAAGTGCTCCAAGCGATTCGGATGAATATGCTGTAGAAGCCATAGATCAGCTAGAGATTTTGATATCCTTTTAGTTCGATTACTCGTTTTTATTATTCTTTATGTGAATTAGGTATTTTAATTTTTCTGTTTATTTCCATGGTTTTAATTTTCTTTAAATTTCAATTAAGGACGTGTTTTTGTCAAAATACTGTTAGGTTTGAATATTTTTGAAACTTTATACAAAGTGGGAAATGGGTTTGAGGCTTTGAGCTACTTTTGGTTAAATCTTCTGTCTGAAGTTTGAAAGGTTGTCTTTGTGAGAATGTCTCTTCGTGTTATGAGAAATGATTGAATTTATTGAGGAACATATACTGAATATTTAAGAATTGCATAGGAAGATTGACGGGGCGTGAGCATAGTTATGGGCATCATACTATAGTGATTATACTATAAAATTTAATTACATTATTTGAAATGCAAAAAGTACACTGGTTGACGAATTTTGGGTAGCTTTCTGAAACTTCTTGATTTTTATTCATGTTTCAGAAAACCTAGTAAAGCATTGGCTTAGAGGCATTTAAGATTTAAGAATAAAAAAATGACATATAGAGGCTTTTACTCTTTTCTATTTCAGGTTGCAAATTGTTTGTAATGTTTATGGGAGATTTTGGTTTTCTAAATTAAGTTCAAGAGATATGATTTTTTTATAATTAAGTTCAAGAGGTATGATATTGTTTGATCTAGTTGTTTGTGCATAAATAATATGGATTTCTAAGCATTATCATGTCTTCGCTTTGTTGCATTCTTGTTCACTTTATTCACCATGTAGAAATAGAAACCATTATTCATATTCGAAGTATCAATGTTATCAAGTATTTTCCACTTCTATGACACGTGAATTATTCCAGACAGTTGATAAAAAGCCATGCAATGTTAGATAGTTCTCATTTTTCCGTGAATTATATTGTAACGACCACCTAAGTCTAAGAAGCTGGACTCTAGCTTAGCTTGTAGGAGAAGTGGAGCCAAGGCAGGGCAGCAACCCCATTGTCAAACATAGATCATCAAATGGCAAAGTCCTACTTTCTGGAGCTTTTACAAGCTTAAAATTTTATTTGAAGGGTTGGTCAAATATAATATGCCTTTTGGAAGTTTCATGTCAAAGTGTATGAGAACGTCTTACAGATTTATGTTTGGGATTTTTTATAAGCAGCAGTAGATATATGACAGAATGTCTCGATTGTTCTATGGAAAATTATGTGGGGCAAGTTGTATGACAATATTATTTTTCTTAACATTCTCAAATCATATTAGAGATATAAAAGATCCAGAGCACCCTTACTCTTTGGAGGAGCTCAAAGTATTAACTGAAGATGCAATGGAAGTGGATGACAAGCATAGCTATGTTAGGTAAAAAGGCGAACTTAACCTCATGCCTACTCCTTCATTGTATTTTCAATTTGTTAAAAAATTGTACTTACTGACTTGATAATCAATATTGTTCTTTCAGGGTCACATTTACACCAACGGTTGAACATTGTAGTATGGCAACAGTTATTGGTCTTTGCTTGAGAGTGAAACTTATGAGGAGTCTGCCTTCTCGTTACAAGGTATTAACTAGGTTGACATCTATATCATTTGACTCCACTCATATTATGAGTTCACCTTTTTAGGAATCACTTATTATATTCAACTTATTAGAATAAATAGCTGTCATTTTTTATATGATATTTGAGTTGTGCCATATAGTATTATGAATTAAGTTATGGAAGGTTAGTGATAATTCATTGTACTTACCAATAATTTCTGAAATTGACTCCTTCATGACTTCTATTGAATTCAATTCTCAGAGCTGTGTGGATTATGTGAAGCCAAACTTTTCTTTTAAAAAAAATATTTTATGGGTCCTTTTCTTTTAAGATTCAAAATGTTTGGACAGCAGCTCAATGCCATTGGAGTTCACTTATATTTGGTTTTGAACTTTAGCCTTAAAACTTATAAAGATCTAATAATATCTTGCTGTTTGTGGCATATGTACCTTTGCTATAAATAGTTAAAGAAAATAAGCAGGACACATTGCTTAAGAAGAATTTCACGTGGCAAGGGTGTATCAAGCCACTTTGAATAATAAGCTTAGCTATTTATGAGTGCTTTGCATTTCAGAGGTTCTTGTTTTGATAGACATTATAAACCTGGGACATTGTAAGTATGGTTTATGGGTGCTTTTGCATTCCAGAGGTGCTTGTTTTATATGAAAGGGTAAATTAAAAATTCATCCTTAGGTTTTAGTCCTAATTAGAACTCAGTCCACTAGTTTGCAGTTCTGACAATCCATCCCAAAAGATTAGTGTGAACCTTACAAATCAGTCCTTGCTATTAACTCACTCCAAAAAAGCATCTGAAAACTGATTTGGCATTTTTAATGGAAAAATTACCTTGGTTAAGTGGTTGGGTCATCATGTCACGTGCAGATGGCTTTTACGTTGTGGGCACGTTTTCTTAATTGTAGCAGTTGCTTTTGGTCTTCAAAGAAATTAAGGACCTAATGCTTTTGGTGATGGGGAATACGAGGAATATTAGAATTAGGGGTTTTAATCTTAGAATTGGGGGATATGAGAATAATTATGTAATTGAAAATATTAAGAATTATTATCTTAGTTAGCTTCCTTATTAGACTATGATTAAGATTAGGCTTATCTTTCATGGTTATCTGATTTGTTGTTCTTTATCTTCTTAGGATTTAGTCTTTATCTTTAGGTTAGGCTTTCTCTCTCTCTCTCTCTCTCTCTCTCTCTCTATATATATATATATATATATATATATGAGATTATCATTTGTTATTCGACAGCTTATGAATGAATTCAGATTAAATTATCCATTTTCATACTCTGTGATTGAGTGTTGAGTTGTCATATGATTTGGACTACTGTTCCATGCGATTTGGTTAGTGTTCCCATGTGATTTGGGAAGATCTATGTGATTTGGATCGTATCTATCTTTAGCTTATTGTTTCTTTTCAATTCTTCCCTACTGTACGGTATCAAGTGGTATCAGAGCTCTAATTTCGTTCCCCTATGAGAAAAAAAATGCCATCAGAAAAATCCTGCGTACAGTAACCAAACACACTTTTTGCTGTCTGCGATCAACCTCCACCACTAGTCGCCGCCACCAGCCGGGAATAGTATCGGGCCAAGCCGAGCCAATTCAAAACAAAATTTCCAGGTGTTTTTTTTATTTTTTTACTGTAATTATTTGTATTTTTTTCTACAAAAAAAAAATAGAGGAAAAAAACGGAAAAAGAGAAAAAACTAATTATGTTTGAGGTATTTTAGTTTGATATCATGTCTTACCTTACTCAGATTCGTATTCGGAATCTACAAGCTTAACTATCAAGCGCTTATTCTCGCTTTGATGCGTTGAAATCCAAAGCGATCAAGTATTGTTAGCGTTATCTTCTCTAACGTATGTATGAAGAATATAGAGAACTTCAATATTGTGTTTATCATGATGAGAGACGACTTGAAGAATTGCAACACCAATATGAGTATGAGTGTGAGTGTGAGCAGAGCTCTCAAGATGTTCATGCTTTGAATGGCAATGGCGGTTATATTTATGATGATGAGGGAGTTGCATATAAAAATTATTATTATGCTCCTAAAGCGGCTTATCGTGGTTGTATTGGGTATGATTGTGTTTCCAAAAGTTATGAGACGTCCATGCTTTGAATGACAATGGCGGTTATATTTATGATAATGAGAGAGTTGCGTATAAAAATTATTATTATGCTTCTAAAGCTGCTTACCATGGTTGTATTGGGTATGATCATGCTTCCAAAAGTTATGATGGGTATAATGCCTACGACGAGCTTGTTATAGAACAAAAGTCCAACCCATTAGCTTCATCCCAAGTTCGAGAGAAAATAATCCACATACTGAAAGAATATAAAGAAACAGTGAATGAATGTAAAGAATTATACAAACCCTTGGATGTTGTGACAGTGAAAGATGATCCCGAACTTGATAACTCAAAGCCCATTGATGGGGAAGACTCCGGAGAGAAACAAAAGAATATTGTGGAATATAAAGCCAATTTCAACCCAAGATGAAGTCGTCGAGACTGAAGATATTCCAGTGGAGGTTGTACTTGTTGAGCCAATTTCTTGTACAGTTGACGTTGCTGAGCACATTGAGGTGGTTGAAACAGTTCGAGAGGAAGATAAAGTTGCTTCTAGAAGTGATGCTCTTGTGGATACACTTGCCTTTGCTATTGAGTTTATCCTCCCTACCTGGTTTCAAGTACCTCGACAACAGACGTTTCCAGCGAAATTTTTTTCACCTTCTAGTGCTTTCGTTTTCACAGACTTTCATGACTATGTTTTGTTTCTCCACGCCTCGAAGCTCTTGCTACTAGCACATTTTTCAACTTGAGGTCGAGTTCTTTATAAATGGTGGAGAATGATGGGAAATACGAGGAAGATTAAAATTATGGATTTTAGTCTAAGAATTTGGGGATATGGGAATAATTATGTAATTGAAAATATTAAGAATTATTATCTTAGTTAGCTTCCTTATTAGAATAGGATTGAGATTAGGTTTATCTCTCATGGTTATCTGATTTGTTGTTCTTATCTTCTTAAGATTTAATCTTTATCTTTAGGTTAAGCTTTCCCTATATATATGAGATTCTCATTTGTTATTTGGCAGCTTATGAATGAATTCAGATTAAATTATCCATTTTCATACTTTGTGATTGAGTGTTGAGTTGTCCATGTGATTTAGACTACTGTTCTATGCGATTTGGTTCAGTGTTCGCATGTGATTTGGATCGTATTTATCTTTAACTTCCTGATTCTTTTCAATTCTTCCCTATTGTACGACATGATTTGGTCTTTAAAAAAATAAACATTGGAATGGTTTCTAATTTGTAACAGTTGCTTTTCATGAACCTAGACTAACAAAGCTCACAGCATTGGCTAGAAGGAAAAGAAGCCATTGGTCATGAGAAAAAAGAGCGTCCTTTTTTTCAGCTTGGTGAAGAAAGAGCTGTTGGTATTACCGAAAATAAACAATAAAGCAGAAAAATCACCTGGTATTATCGATATATTATAAGTGATATTTCTGGATTTTTTTTAAATTGAAGATTTATTTGTAAAATCTTATGCTGAAGCATGAAGATCGAGACAGAGAATGGAAGAGGGGGAGAAAGATTTAGAGAAAGGGTTGGGACGTATCTGGAGTGCTACTTTATCTCTATGGAATTAACCTATATATATATATATATATATATATATGCATTTCCACTTTAAATTAACGGTAGTTTGGTGTTAGGACTGAGTTGTCGCGTCGCAAACTAGTGGACTGGGTTGTAATTAGAACTAAAATATGAGGATGATTATTAATTTACGCTATATGAAACCATAGGTGCTTGTTTTGAAATGCATTATAAGCTTGGGGACATCATAAGTACAGTATTTGTATGCAAAACTATATTGTTATGCAGCGTTTGTAAAATAATTGTTACCAAAAATGCATGTTATCCATTTTTTTCTCAGTAAGTTATCCAATAAGTCATCGTGAGAAATTTAGTTCCTGCTACTGAAAAACAAAAGAAAAGAAAAGAAAAGAATTGCTTCCATTAGTCCTGGATTGCTATTTCCCTAAGTGGTGCATGGAATTTCTAGCCCCCAATAGAACAATGTTTAGCAACTTATAAACTCGAGGATGATTTGAGCAATTTCTTGTACCGCGTAAATGAGGCATACCTGCTGATTGAAAACACAGTAAGAAATTTAGAAAATAAAATAATGAACCGTTAACAATCACTGCTAGAATGAAAAAGATGAAGGCTTAAGATTTGGTGTTTTCCTGCCACTGTGTATG
The DNA here is from genome assembly GCA_023935145.1 of Bretschneidera sinensis. Classification (NCBI taxonomy): domain Eukaryota; kingdom Viridiplantae; phylum Streptophyta; class Magnoliopsida; order Brassicales; family Akaniaceae; genus Bretschneidera; species Bretschneidera sinensis. The sequence continues at coordinate 18,359,614 of CM043705.1, read as the reverse complement.
TCCTCCATTTTGTACAACATTTTGAACATTGGAAAGTGTCTTTTCCTTTTTGTGAGACAGTATTAACAATCAACTTTAGCTAGTTTCCTTAGAGGCTTCTTATCGTAAGTGAACGAAGATTGTAACTTGAGATACTAAGAAACTAACAGCCTGTTTGGTTGACTAAGAAGATATTTGATTTGAATTGCAATAGGATTGGATTAGGGCGGTTTGAGGTCGTATTGTTGTTGTCCATTGTTTGGTTTACTGGTTGGATTAACCAAGACTCTGAATCTAGTGTTTGGTTTATGGATTACAGGCCGGATTAGGATTTGATTGAGCTGTCAATGACAAAAATGCCTGTGAAATTGAAAAAAGAGGTAGTTTCTTTTTAATTATTAATGTTGAGATTTAGGGTTAAGAGAGAACGAGATAGAGAGTGAATGTTTGTGGCAATAACTCACTGACCCTAAAGGTTAGTAATGATTTATATATATATATATATATATATAAAGGGAGAGAGAGAGAGAGAATACATGATATGGTGAAATTACATCAATACTCTTCTAACCCTAACACTCTTAACACTTTACATCAAGTTAGAGCATATATATATGCTCTAACCTGTTATAAATAAACCCATCCAATTTGTTACAAATAAATCTAAACCCAAGTACAACAAAACCCATAATAACAGCTCAAGGACGACATTTAGGTCAACATGACCTAATGACATTGGATCAATACAATTCATGAACAATATCCAAGGACACTAGATCAACAAGACCTTCAACTTAGGGTCAGCAAGATAAGAGAGCTAGAACGGGTTGCTTTACGGGGTTGGATCCATGAAACAGGTCGGATTGATTCTTCTTTAGCGAAATACTGTTCATTTACTGTAGCGCAACATTGTTCATGGCACTGCTCCCTTTTTTGTTTTTTTCCTTTTGATAGGTTTTACTAAGGATTACCACCAGGATCCCAAACCACGGGCTCTGATAACCAAAAACACAACAAAGAAATATAGGTATAATAATCTAGCCTAATAAGAAAATGGGCTATGTCTAGACGAGCAGTATTAGGCCACCCGCCTAAATTCAAAATATAGGATTGACCACTCTTATACCTTGCTGGGATTTAGGGTTGAGAGAGAGAGAGAGAGAGAGAGAGAGAGAGTGAATGTTTGAGGCAACAACTTAGTAACCCTAAAGATCAGTAGTGATATATATAGAACATATAATATGGTGAAATTACATCAACACTCTTCTAACCCTAATACTCCCAACAATTAATAAATAATAGTGGTTAATACCATTAAAAAAATAATAGTAGTTAATAACCTTGAGAAATCGCGCTTTAATTGTTTTAACTTAGTACTTTGTAAGTTATCCAAAACAATATCATCATAGGACCTGAGACTTATTCTCAAATTGGGCCGGACTGTACAGGTGCTGTTGGTCATCATCTCTATTACATGAAGATGAACAAAACCCAAACTGTAATACATATGATTGGATAATAAATAAATTCAGGATATATCATGACAAAATTACAACCAATGTCTCAATATTATACAAAAAAATCAAACTCATACTCAAATTTATACTCTAAAACTTAAATTCATACCCAAGCGGCCACAAACCAGATCAGCGCGCAGCCAACATGGCCATGAGAACAACAGATCTGTGCGTGGCCATTGTGAGCCTGCAGCAGGTTATGACGGCACTACATTTGCCCATTAGAGGAGTAGAGAGGGAGAAAGAGAGAGAGAGAGAGAGAGAAGGATACCAAAATTTTTCTTTTGGATTTTAAGGAAAATTTTGCAATTACTTTACAATATTAAGAGGAAAATCAGTCAGGAAAATTATGACATTAGTCACACACGGTGGGATTTGTGGTGTCCCACCCCTTGGGACAAAATTTCCAGGATTAGGGGTCAGGTGGGATTAGCCCAATCCTGCCTTGAATTTGAACCAAACACATGGACTGTTACATGCGGGGATGAATTTAGTCAATCCCACCAAATCCTGCTTGTGTCCCCCGACGCCCTTTGTTTTCAAATATGATCTTAATTTTCAAAAATGAAATTTTTTTGGGGTTTCGAGGAGAGAGTAACGTATTCCACGTGTCAAGCAGAGAGTGGGAGATGGCTGAAGATAAAGAACGAAGGGAAGGTAGATCATATCTGAGAGTCCTAGGTAGATTTAATGGCAGGACGGTTAGCAGTCCATGTTTTGAATAGTCCAGAGGGTAGGGATGATTCTCTGCCTTGGGATTTCCTAGGACAAGTATTTATAGAGAGCATATGCCTCCCAAACACTTGTCAAGAGATTGAGCAGGGCTGGCGCCATGATGATGTTGTAGATCGTCCTAAAATATCAAGGAGTGACATATGTAGCATACACGACCTAAAGCAGACCTTAAACCCTTGGAAAGGCTTCGGGTGCTGTCTAAACGACACCTTAGCATACAACCACCTCATCCTCTAAGCCAAGACCTTCAGCTTGCTCCCAAACTTAAGCATGCACCTCGAATCCTGCCGCTGATTCTACAGGCCAGACGGCATTCATCTGATGCCACTTGTCAGCCCCCAATGGGTCCACGTGGTGTTTAGAGATTTATAGTCATATACTACTATCAACATAATTTTCTTGATTTCTTGTGTATCTTGAAAATCTGCTTCATAACAGTATCACAAACTTGTTTTTCTAAATGGAAGCTCTTAACAAAAAATAGGTTTGGTGGTATAAATATAGAAAGATAAATTCAACTTTATTGAAAACATCTTTTCACAGTCTTATAAAATGTAATTTTAAACCAATTCCTAAAAACAATATTAAAAATCCTTCCAATCAAGTTCCATACTCTATTTTCTATATTTTCTGTTTTTGGAAACAGGATGTAGGATTTTATCCTTTACCAAACAGGCCCTAAATGTTTAGTAAAATAAAATTTTCCCTGTGCCAGTCCTATAGGATCCTTGGTATAATAAATAATGTTCAAATCTCTGCTAGAACTTTGGGCACCTGTAAAGTCATACACAAGTTTTTTATCCTTTTTTTTTTCTTTTTCCTTTAGACACGAGCCCAAGGAACTTCTTGGTGTGTCTTTATGTAACAAACAATGATTCGACTCGTGATGCCTGCTGTGAATTCTGGCGTGAGCTCCAGTCCATATGTTTTTCTTGTACATGAATTTGCCATTTTCTATATTAAAATGTAAATAGCTGACAGTCTTATTCTGTATGGGTTACTCCTGTAGTAATAATTTGAAGTGCACTTAAATAATTTGAGCTGGAATGCAGCATTGCATGATGTTCTCTTGGCCCTAAATATGCATGTTGCTGGTGTCATTTTTAATGCAACTTTAAATGACATTTGAAGGTGGCTATATAGTCAATCTCACATATCTAAAACCAACACTTTTGATAATCAAGGTATGGTGAGATGTTTGTTCTCTCGTAATGTTCAAGCTATGAACACTGGACATATTAAATATAAAATGTCCTAGTTAGCAGTCCATTATGATAATCTTTTTCTCCATTGTTGCATTATCAAGAATGTTAGTGTTACCAAAGAGCATTGTATTGCACAAACCCAATGCCTCATCATCCACTTAGTGGCTTATTACGTCTTGCATTTTTAAAAGAATTAATGAAATAATAGTATCATGGTTCTCATCGGGTTTCCAAAATTGAAAATGTACATTGAAAGATGTTTCTATTTTGATAGTTCAAAAGCATCAACCCTTTCATTAAATGACTAAAGAGGTAGAGTTCCTACATATCAATTGTTAGATTATTAGGGTTAGAGGTAAGGTTATTGATGTAATTTCATACCTTTATGTTCTCTATATGTATCATTACTAACCTTAGGATTGTAACTTAATTGCCTCCTACACAACCCTTTTCTCTCTATAACTCAGCCACTCTCTCCCATTCTCTCTCAACCCTAAATCTCAACGTGGTATCATAACTTGGTTTGGGATCTTGTTCCCGTCAAAGTTCTATTCTTCGTAGTACGAAACGACATCGTTCCTCGTCGACACCGTGGAAGATTCGTTCCCCCTTATGGGTCGTTTTGACCCTCTTCTCTTGCCATAGTCGCGCACAACTTCTTCTTCGGCGCTAATGTTATCGGTGCAAGCTCCGACTTCAATTGCTAGTCTCTAGCGCGTGGGGTTTGGTGTTGCAGTCCTCTTTTTCTTTGGTTTGTTGATATAGTGAAGGAGACCACCTTTTATTGGTTTTTTGTTGCTACCCTACCCGAACCTGGTCTGTACTTAACCCGGATCTCATTTTGGTGCTCCACCCGTTTTCTCAATCTAGATCCGGTCGATTCGACCCAAATGTGATGGTTTTGTGTTGTTAAAGAGGCTCGATCTGACCCGTTTTGAAGATCCAACCCATGTGAAGTAGCACATTCCAGTTCTGTTGTGTTGTGGATCTTGTTGATCCAGTGTCCGTGGATCTTGTTAATTAAGTGTTGTTAGGTCGTGTCGACCACCTAAGTGTCGTGGGCCTTGTTGACCCGATGTTGTTATGGGTTTAGTTGTATTTGGGATTGGATTTATTTGTAACAAGTTGATGCATGCATATGCTCCAACTTGAGGGATGGTTGGAGTATTTGGGGTAACTTTACACTGTTATGTTCTCTATATATTGGTTAGTAACTTAATTGCCTCCAACACAATTGGCTAAGTTGCAGAGAGAGTGAGAGGGAGAGAGGGAGAGGGGTTGTGTTGGAGGCATGGGGTGTGGTTATCTGTGTCATTTGGGTGCAAATTACATTACACTACTTCAAGTTGATATTAATATACCAAACTTTTTTAAAACTCGCGATTCACCTCAAAACACCAATTTTCATCATCAAACAGCCTCAGAATGAATTTCTGATGTTATTTTTCATGATAACCAAAGAACCTTCAAGTATCATAAATGTTATTTTTTAAAAATAGAACTATTAGGGATGTAATATATTTAACAATGAATTTTTAGCGCCCTTTTAAAAAAAAAAAAATTATCATCATTCATTTTTTAAAATTGTAAAAAGTATATTTTTAATGAATTTATATTCTATTATATAGTATAAAACAAATTTTACTTCATATATTTTATATTTTCAAAATATTATGATATCATTTCCCATTGCATTATCAAATAAATGAAAATAAAAAACAGTCATAAAAGAAAAGTAAATATTTTAAATGAATAGTTTGTTGGTATGATTTTTAAAAAAAATTAAATAGCTTAACATCTCAAATAAATGAATATCAAAGACCATCATTAAATAAAAGATTGTTGGCTACAATTTTGTTCATACTTTTTTTCTCTATTTCATTTTGATGAATTAACAAATCTGTTTTTTAATGGGAGTTGTGGAAGTCTATAGCATGGATGCATATCTTGCCAAAATGGCTCATAGGGATAGCATGCAGATAGTTTCTTCTTAAAGAACCCTATATAAATTGGAGCCTCTCTCTCATGCCTGCTTTCGTTTTTCTTTAATGCAGTTAATAAATAATTGAATGATGAAGGACGTGTGGCGGCAGCTTGGGAGAACCCAAACCTTTTGGATATGGTTGATGAATGCCTATTGCAGAAAAATTGCTAACTAGGACCCAAACCTCAATCCATTCTTCTAACTTGCAATTATAGTTAGCAGAATGGATTGAGGTTTGGGTTAGCAGTTTTTCTCTGACTATTGGAGAACCCAAACCTTTTGGAGAACACCTGAGCCTAACTAGGACAAATTTTTTGCTTTAAATTCCGCTTAAAGCATGTACCAATTACCAAACAACACCGTTAGTTTGGTTCATAGTGTGGTTGACAATATCGATTAATAAACTAATTTGAGAGATTGATACGAGAAAGTGTAAACTGTTGTTTATTAATGAATCTGATTCTCTGGTTCTTGTAATGGCATATGTTAGTGAAAGCTAGTTATTGTATCTTTTTTTCTTTTCTTTTTCAATTAGCATTTGAATGATATTTCGTTAAGCATCAACTCACTTTAGAGAACCGTTGCTTTTTGTGCTACATCACCATTTTATTTCTCTTTTGATCATCTTGTGTGAATGCAAGAACTTATGTTGTTTTTTGTTATTTGCGTTGTCAAGGAATGATTTAAATTAGGGATCCTGAAGTCCTTTTTCCAGTGATCCTAAACAGGAAACTTGACAATGCTGGGTTGTAAATCATGAGTTTTTGTTTCCCTTCATTTTGAAGTTCTCAGGTAATTTGCAAATAACTTATCCAAACACACTAGGGACAAGCCAAAATGAACTTATTAATAATTCTCTTTCCAACAGTTCTTGCTGCTAGGGTTGCTGTTTCATCTGTTAGTTCTCTTGCCATTGTAGTTGTTTCACATGTTGATAAGAACAAAACAGTGATGATCTAGTAGTGGTTAAGGTACCTAGTTTTTGCTTCCTATGTTGCCTAGTATTTACATGTGAGACCTATTTGTGCGAGATTTCAAGCCATCTAATTCATGAAGAAGAAAATATCTATTTCCTCCATCCATCCTTGAAGACGATTCTTGTGTGGAACTTTGGTCTGTCATGTCTGAGTATCATAATACTAATAGGGAGAGATTGGTGGTCTATTGCATTGCAAAAGGAAAAGTTGAAAGCAAATTTTCACTTAAAGCTTAATGGAGTTCTACTTTAGGTGTTCCATCCAAGCAAGCCATTGACTAAGATGTTCATTATGGGGAATCAAGTTAAAAAACAAGCAAAATTTCACCCATTAAATCCTTCTTCAAGTACTTGTAGTCAAACCTACCAAACCAAGTTGCCTAAGTGCTTCACAGCTTAGAAGAGTCTTTCCTAGTTTTTATACCATTCCTTTTAATCATTATAAGACTTAAAAAGCACTAAAATTAACTGTAATTTGGTAGATTTTTTTTAACATTATCTGTCATGTAAAAGTAGTTGAAGCAACACTGACGTCACAAAATCACACATCAGTCAAATTGCCCAACCTCATCTTTTCTTCTTTTCTGACTAGAAATCAAGTTAATGGACATTAATTCTTGCCAGTCTCTCATTGCTGAAACAGGCGTGCGCATGTAAAGATGTATTAACATTTTGGTCATTGTTTCATATCATATGGTGATAGTTGTGACAATTATTGTAGGAATGTATCCTATGAATAAGAATTGTACTATGCTTTATCTTCACCAAGTGACGAGAGTATTTCTTTCTACTTTTTACATTCAAAAATAGCAAGTTAGAGATGCATCCCCTCCACTAAAAGATGGCTATTGACACAAATATGGAAAACTCTATCCTGTGTCCAAGAATTCTCATCTCTCTCTCAATGATTTTTTATTCTCTTGCTATCTCCTTTTTCGATCTACTTGTATCCTTAAAACCATAAGACCCTTTCATCGGAAATTTTTTTTGTCTAATCCAGATTTATGAAAGATATAACATAAAGTTTCATTTCACTTTTAAATGAAAATAAAAATTATTCTTTTTTCTTCTTATATTATTTAATGGTGAGATGGATTTTTTTTCTGTTAGACAACAATTTCTCATTCCTTGGTGGCAAATCACACTTAGAGTTTTCTAAGAAAAAATTTCCTTTGTGAAGTATTTCTTTTCAAAGTTTTTTGAAAACCAAAGAATATCTTTCAAATATCAACGTCTTGTACCTTGATAAATTTAATTAAAGATTTTTTAAGTAAATTATAGCAACATTTTTCAAGCTTGACAATAATTATAATTTCATCCTAAGATTTTAAAAGAGATCATCTCCTAAAACTTCATATAACTTACGTGAGAATAAATAACTTCATCATCTAAACTAATTGGCATTCACTGATTAAGATAAATTCTAGGATGCCATGATAATAAAGAAAGCATCATGCCTTTTTAAATACACTTTTTTTTGGTAAAATACATAGATTTTGTCGTAAAACCAATTTGATAAATTTTTTTTTTTTTTTTTTTTAAGTTTATCACCAAATATATTGAGTTTAGAACTGAATGTGAAATGCTTTACCATCAAATTGCTAGAAAACGTATAAAAAAGAAGAGCATGATGCCTTCTTGGCATCCTAAGACAACCACAAATTAATTAGTGACCTTATGTTAACCGAATGTTCGAGAATTTCAGGGTGCTTGTATGTCAAGAGACAAAAACAATGAGAGATTAGACCTCAAGGCACGATTAGATCGATATTCTTAAGGCTTAATTTGTCTTTTTACGGTGCAAAAAGGTTAACAGCGAATTTTCTTTTAAATACAATAAAGTTTTGTTGTTGTTATGCACTTTGCACATGTAAAGAACAACCTATAACAACTTCTATGAGTGTTATAGATGTAAGACTTGTGTTTTGAAATTTACAAGATTTCAAATCACAAGAAGATCAGTTTTGAGTGAAAAGAGAAGAAAAAGATGAAAGAATTCTATGAAAAATTACGTAAAAAAAATGACTGTTATTAATTTTCCTAAAAGAGTTACTAAGTGTATCTTCATAAAGACATTTTTATTCGGTATTCAACTATCATAACTGTCATTTAACGTTTAGAAAAATTCAAATTTGCACTTTGATGGTCTACTGTGTCTTCGAGACAATCGATTGTGCCTCGTAAATTTCAATTTCACAATCAGGTATCGAGTTATAATCAACTGTTTAAACTTTTTGTCTTGTTTCAAGACACATATAGTTGATCGTAAAAAGTTTATGTCTGATCTTACAATCGATTGTCTTAACCCTACAGCCGACCGTCTCTGAATAAAACAGATTTTTTTTTATTTTTTAAAAAAATATCCTAAATTTAAAACCAAGTTTTATTTTAATTTATTAATAAATCTCCACATGTAACCTACCATCTCCATTGTCTGATTTTTGGAGTCCTAGAAATATACAGTGGCAATTAACAGAATCATGTAGTCAAATTTAGCTGCACTGACAAATTTAGTGGCTTCTATTCATATTTAGATAGGGCCATTTCTTTAAAATATATTATCTCTGACCATCGTTGAGTCTCTGTCTTAACCTATGATGGGTTTAGAGAAACAAACAATTGCAAGGGGAAAAAAAAAAACAAGAAACGTGATTGCTTGGTGAAAAACATTAGTTGTCTTTCCAATCACACTGTCACTGTTATAAAATAAATAAATAAATAATCTAACATACTTCAATGCCGCCCTAGTAAATAGTTTCATATAATATATTTTGTTCAGTCAATCACGTTTCTTTTAAAGTGAATCTAGAAACACAAGAATATGGAACATTGAAATTTCAATTTGAAATTTTATCTTTCTTCCTCTTCTTTAGGCTTTTTTTTTTCCTTTCTCTGTATATCAACCTCAAAGATGTCTTTGTACAGTAAATTAATATCTTAAGAACTCTTCCAAACAATGTATGTACATTTGCTGGATATGAAAGAACAGGACCCACTTTTGTTTTAAAATGAAAGGTTACATTTTGTTATGTGTCATATTATTATTTTTTATTTTAAAAATATCAATTTATTCTATATATTTTAAGCATATTAATATTAATCAAAATTGATATTAACCCACACAAAAATCTTGATAAAAAATATTCTTTTGTTTAATAATTAAGATTTTTGTGTGTTGATATCAATTTTTTTTAAAATAATACATAAAAAATGTTTATCAAACATATATTAAAAATATAAAAATTAATTGATCGTTTTTAAAATATTAAAATATTAAAATATATAAAAAAAATAAAAGTACTCGGTGATAATAATGACAACACTAGCTAATTAAGTGATAATAATGACTCAAGAAATACTTAAAATGTTCCATTTTCAATTCTATCACTATTTCAACTATGTTGTAGTATGACCATAGGTAGGACCCACCTCTAGGCTTGCCACCTCAGCAGGCTATAACTCATAACTAGCTAGGGCCTAGGGCATTGTACAATAAATACCCCATATCAGAAAAATTCTATTCAAATTGCATACAAAAGCAAAGAGCGAGTGTGGAGAAAAGTAGGAAACTCCCAATTGAGTGTTGTTAGGTTTTGAACCTTGTTTGAGACTTTGGTGTCTATAAATCTTTTCTTTTCTTTTTTTTTTTTCTGCTAGTGGTTTCACTCACCGTTAACGCACAAAGAAAGACATACCACAACACAATGGGAACAGTTGTGCCTAGTACCATAAAAAGGGTGGCCAAATCTAATGAGGAAGACGACACTGCGCTAAGGAGAGGACCATGGACTCTTGAAGAAGATACTATGCTCACCCATTACATTGCTCGCCACGGCGAAGGTCGTTGGAATATGCTGGCAAAATGTGCAGGTAAACAATCAATCATTCAATCAAATGAACCCAGATACTCCCTATTGGAGAATCCGGATGTAATCACAGGGCCAAGCCGCCAAGAGGCCAAGGTTCCGGTTTAAGTTGTCACCACCCATTATTTACTTCTTCAATTATAGTGCATAAAAATTCACCTTTTAAACATTTCAGGACTGAAGAGAACTGGAAAGAGTTGTAGACTGAGATGGCTGAATTACTTGAAACCTGACATTAAGAGAGGAAACCTTACTCCACAAGAGCAAGTCTTGATCCTTGAACTTCATTCCAAGTGGGGTAACAGGTATTTATATATTCACAATTTTACATTATTATAGCCCAAAAAAGTGTATTATTATTGAGGGCTAAAGCTAAACATTGTATGTTCTAATTAAATTTTGGTAATTTGGGAATCCTAGATGGTCCAAGATTGCACAGCATCTACCTGGAAGAACAGATAATGAAATCAAGAACTATTGGAGAACAAGGGTGCAAAAACAGGCACGCCAACTTAATATTGAATCTAATAGCAAGAGGTTTATTGATGCGGTTCGTTGTTTATGGATGCCAAGATTGCTTCAAAAGATGGAGCAAACTTCTTGCTCTTCTTCTTCTTCTTTGACAAACACCCCGGACTCATCAATTCCTTCTCAGTCATCATCAAACCACTCCATGCTGCTTAACTCTGTTTCATCAATTACTCCACAGCCAATTATTAACAAATTGATAGATGACATGAGTTCAAACCATCACAATTATGAAAACTATTCAAGCTCAATCACTAGTAGTACTACTACTCCAACTCCAAGTGTTCTTCCTTCAGATTTAATTACATTTCCACATCATCAACTTGAAATTCCTCAACAACACCCAACAAGTCCATATCTATATGGAAACAATGTGTACAACCCCCAGTTTCTAAATGAAGGTTACTATGTGGAGAGCATTGGGCATGACATGGAGGGTTATAACAACATGTCCATGTCAGCAATGGGCAATTATGAGATCTCGCCGCCCGAATGCCAGATGGCAGATGGTGATTGGGCATGTGATGACATGGCAGTTACTTTATGGAACATGGATGACATATGGCAGTTTAGGAATTAAGCAGAGATGAGATGGGTATCTAGCTAAGCTAGGGTGGTCTTTGGTATTATGAGAGGGTCCACCCACAAGATCATCTTGACTCAAGGCATCATACTGATCCACATTGAGATTTAATTAATACTATTATTAATATATTATGTGGTAACTCAAATTATTCTATTTTTCTTTCCTTTTTTTGGTAAGTTGTAAAGCCTTTTAGTTTATTAAAGTTGTTTTACATAACCCACATCAGTAGTGAATCTGAATGGTTGATACAGAGGATATATATACATATAAGAAGGGAGTGTAATTCTGTAATAAAGTTGATCATTTAAATTCCTCTTATTACTTGGTATGGCTTACTTTCTACAAGGAAATCAAATCAATTGCTCCTTGACCTCACCAGTGCTAACTAAGAAAGATAGAAACAGAAGAATTCAGTGGGGTAGTCAATTCATAAAATGATGGAGAGAAGTGACAACTTTTATAGGAACAAAAGTGTGGTCACATCCAATTATATATATATATATATATATATATATATATATATATATGGAGCCATTTATATGTCTGTCATGTCAGGACTTAGAAAACAGTAAGATCAAAATAAAAAATGTGTTTCACAATTAAATAGGTTTTGATATCTTTTAAGTGTATTTTTTATTATTTTAAAAATTATAATAAAAACAATTAAAAAAACAATGAAAACATAAAAAACATTCTCGAAGCAAATTTTGTTTTTCAAAATAGTTTTCAAAAGTTTATTTATGAAAATTCCAACCAAACTTTTTTTTGGGTGACAACAAATACTTCCAAAGATACCAAATGATAGCTTTTGCATGAATATCACTTTTTTTGCATTACCTCAGGTAAAAGTTCTCAAAACTTTCAGAGGAGATCAATCTGCACTGTCTGACAACACAAAATGATTGATCTGAGTGCTTGGAGCTAGGAAGTGCCCAATATAAAAGTGATTATAATATACTTAAAATGTCAGAAAGAAAGAGCAAGTCTTTATGACTTTTTTTTTGTACTTTTTTGGGTTAATGGCTCATATAAAACAAGCAATCTATTTCCCGATAAGCATAAGCCCAAAGCTTGGTAATTATGTCATGCCTTCTCAAGAATACATATCAGGTATGGGAAAGCTATTTGTCCAATTACTCTTGAGGTTTTTGTGTATAATTTGAGCATTCATGTTTTAGCCTTCTGCGTATGTGTTTGCTTCACTCACTATATCAATTTTTTTTTTTTTTTTTCACTTTTGAGATTACTGAGGTCAAGAATCAACTAAGAGATAACTGAACGATTCGAGACCGATTAATTACACGAATTATAAACAGAAAGAAGAAAATAAGACACGATATACTCATTCACCTCGGAATAGGGCTACGTCCTGTCAGAAGTTTCACTATTAATAACCTCACAAATATCTTGTTACAATGTGCGCTCAGTACATAGAGAATATTTATAAGCAACTTAAGACGCCATGATTAGAGTTTCCGCCTTATTGCAAAACAACAGCTATTCATGGACTTAAGCCTAAACCGTAAAGTAAAAAACCAAATCCAAAGCATGTACAAAGCTTGAAATTTTCGGGGATGCTGCCCGCTCACCGAGGTGCGGACCCCGTGGTCCTCGGGGGTTTTACAAATCTGAATCCGTGAAATATGTACCAACTCTAACAATAACTGCATATCACGTGGGTATTCCAAAAAAAAATTCAGAGTTTTGATCAATGAAAAAACATCACACAAACATAAAATGGTTTTTTTTTTTTCAATCCTTCTTGTTACTAATAGATTTTTAAAGAATTATCAATAGAGTTCCCGAGAAAACAAAATATATAAACTTTATGTCCACTTACGTCTACGAACCAATCGTTATTCTATTACTTTTGTAACTTTTAAATGGAAGAAAGCTGTTAAAACTCATTACGCCACAATATACAATTTTTCTAGACAAAACTGTGTGAAAACTCACTCCATCTCACAATCCAAAAACCAAATACACCAAATGTTCACTTAACCCTTCGATCTTTATATTGGTGTTTGATTGCTACACTCTCATCTGATCAACTATTTTTGGTTAAGGAATAAGGGTGGGAGACTATATTTCTTTATGCTTATATTTATAATAATCAGTATCCACATCATTTTGACACGGACGATATAGTTACAATAACGCTTTTCTCCGATATGAGATTTGACGAAAAACCAACAAAAATGGAAAAAGAAAAAAAGAAAAGAAAAGTAGAACAGCTACCTTTCTCTCAACATGTGTGAGGTTTTATTTAGATGAGCTCCACGCATTTATGCAACTACATAGAGCAATGATAGGAAAACATCATAAACCAAAAGTAGTTTTGTACACCTTTTTCTTAGGAACCCTATATATATGATTAAAGAATAAAGGTGAGAGATTATATTTTTTTATATTTATATTTATAATAATTAGTATTCATATCTTTTGACACAGACGATATGATTATAATAACATTTTTTTCGATGTGAGATTTGATGAAAATCTCAAAAAAAATGAAAAAAGAAAAAGAAATGAAAAATAGAACAACTACCTTTCTCTTCACACATCTGAGGTTTTATTTAGATGAGCTCCACGCACTTATGCAATGATAGGAAAACATCATAAACCGAAAGTAGTTTTGTATATCTTTTTCTTAAGAACTTTATAGATAATTCCTTTGAAATTTCATTAGTAATGTGAAGAAACTCCATTAGTAGAAAAAAAATTTAAAGATATAATTACATTCATGTGATGTTTTTTTATTGATTAATAATTAAAAATGTCAAACTTGATGTCACTTTTTCTTTATTTTTACCCAAGTAGAAAATGTCAAATCCATCGCTGTTTAAAAAATTTTCCTCTAATAATTAGGGTCAGGATTGTAAATAGTCGGTGTCCTGATTTGAAAACTTTTAAAAGTCGCAAGTAACACAACATTGTGTTCAATCTGCCTCGGTGGCTTGATGATTGACGGATAATATCTTGAACAACTATTATAGAAGAACAGTACGGTTTGGTTATCATGACTAGGAAGAACACAAATGCAATTTGAAATTTGAATAGTTGTTTAGGACTAAAATAGAGAGGAACTCTAACCTCTCGTGTCTTATAAATTATGAGTACAAACCAGAAATTTCTTTAAAAAAATTGAAAATTTTAAAATATTCGTGCAAAGTGACGTGCTCTCATTTATCGAGTTGAGTTTATGGATGGCTGTTTTGGATGCCCCAAATTTTTACTCATTAGTTATGAGATAAAGAAAGATGAAACATTGAGATCGCACTTATACAAATACAAAATGATTATTGTTATTTTTTTCAATCCTTCTGTATTATCAATTGAGTTCTTCCAAGCTATTAATAAAATTTCAAGTAATTATCGGTAGGTTTTTCAATAAATTGGTTAAAATTTGTTGCCAAAAGCCTTTAGAAGTAGAATAATGTAAAAATTGAAAGAAAGAAGAAAAAAAATGTTGCAAAAGGAGCGTCTTTTTTTGTATTTGTAACATGATAGGAGAAAAAAAGTAATGAGATCACGGAATCGGATTAGAGAGTTACTATGGAATCAAAAAAATGCGTTAATAATCGTGAAAAATTTAAATAGTAACTTAAATATTTAAATATCTTATTTTAAAACTTTTTAAAATAATTACTATTTAATTTTTCATTATCACTAATGTTTCGTAATAATTAACACATAACCGATTCCACGAAAAAGAAACATAGCCAAGTTTATAAAGCACTTTAGGAGCAGAATAATGCAAAAAATGAAAGAGAAAAAAAAATGTTGCAGGAGCGTCCCTTTTTGTGTTTGTGTGACGGGACATGAGAAAAAGAGTAATGATATCACGAAATCGAGTCTGTGAAAATTACTATGGAATCGGATCAGAGAGTTACTACGGAATCAAAAAAGTCTGTTAGTAATCGTGAAAAAATTGAATAATAACTTAAATAATTAAATATCTTCTTTTAAAAAAATTTAAAATAATTACTATTTAATTTTTCATTATCACTAATAAATTTTTTGGTTTCGTAATAATTAACGCATAACCGATTCCACCACGAAGAAACATAGCCAAGGATCTAGGGAAGAAGAAAGTGTACAGAACAATAGGTTAGCATCGTCCAAACATATGATGAAATATTACTAGTATCGAATGTGATGAGATGATTGACATCAAGATGTAACATTGAGATCGCACGTATACAAATGCAACATGATTATTATTATTTTTTTCAATCCCGTATCAATTGAGTTCTTCTAAGCTATTAATAAAATTTGAAGTGATTATTGATAGATTTTTCAATAAAATGGTTATAACTTTTTGCCAAAAGCCTTTATAAAGCACTTTAGGAGCAGAATAATGCAAATATTAAAAGAGAAAAAAAAATCTTGTAGAAAGAGCGTTTTTTTTTTGTGCTTGTATGACAGTGCAGGAGAAAAAAAGTAATGATATCACGGATTCGATATGTGAATTACGACAGAATCGGATCAAGAAGTTACTTTTGAATCAAAAAAATCTATTAATAATTAAAAAAAATTGAGTAATAATTTAAAATTTTAAAAATTTAAATATCTTCTTTTACTTTTTTTAAAATAATTATTATTTAATTTTTTATAATTATTAATAAAAAAACTTTGATTTTATGATAATTATCATATAATCGATTTCAAGGAATCGAAAAACGAAACATAGCCAAGGATCTAGGAAGAAGAAAGCGTACATAACAATAGGTTAGCATCATCCAAACATATGATGAAATACTACTAGAATCGAATGTGATGAGATGATTGACATCAAGATGTACCTGACTGTGGTTCTATTCTAAGATCCCGTCCACTATATAACAGTATCTTATTCTGAGACGATAAATTTTTTGAAAATTCCCATATATAGTCAAATCAACAAGTGATAAAATTCGGTGGTCATCAGAAAAAACTAGAGAGAAAAAAATCGTAGCTCAGCATGTGACAAAAAACATGGCAAAGTGTTTGATGTGAGGTAGGACATCTTCAAAGCTTAGATACTCGATCCTTTCACATTTCCATCAAATCAAATCCCTTTCACTCTCACTCATTAACTCATAAGCGTGAAGAGACTAAACTCTCAACATGGAAGTGCCTTTATTTCCTTTCACTGGAAAGAGTTCTTTGACCTCTCTTATTTTTTACTTTTAGACTCTTAAATCCCAGAACCACCCTCGGGCCACCCCGACCACTCATATTTTGAAAGAAACAATTCGGAGTATACCAAAATTATGATGCATGAATTCAAAACCCCCTTTTTTATTTTTAATAAGAGCATTGAATAAGTTAAAATCATATAAATTAAATTAAATTAAGTTTTATTTAATTTGATTTTTTATTATAATAATTCAATATCAACTCAATAAACTGATTTTTAAATATTTAATAGGAGTTTTTACATATAAATTTATATATTCTAATAATCAAATGGTTGAATTTGGTTTAAAGTTTTAATAAAAAAATATTTTCGTGAGTAAATAAATATTAAGATTAGACTATATCATCACTGAAATTAAAAAAAATAAAAAATCAATCCAAACCGAAACGTGCAATCTTTCCATCAATTATAAGGTGGGTCCCAGTGAAATTATAATGTACCTTATCACACGTTAAGGGAATTATTTGGCTTAAAATGGCTTCAGATGCATGTTCACGTGGTCTTAGATGCCAAAGGTTCATAAACTGGCTACCACCTAGCACCTTTGTGACAAAAGCATTTGTCGGCATTCGCACTTGTACAGCATAGAACAGATGCAAACCAAAACCAAATAGTCACGGTCAGCACTGCATTAACGTATGGATTAGACATCATAAGGACAAACAGTGTAAGAGACCATTTACCAACAAGATATTTGTGCAAATTCTCATCCACAATTTCGTCAAATGCACGAATCATTTTCCTACAACGGTTTTCTAGGATTCCACAATTTTTATCTTATTAGAAATAATCATTGGCATTGGCCTCCAGTTCGACCTGATCATCTTGTTGAAATCCAAGTTATAGCTAGCACTCTCACTCCGTCTACAGCAGCTGATTGTCACTTCGATTAACTTTCGTCTAAAACCTAACGTCGAAACGGTCTACTTCAGCAATAAAAAATTTTAATTAATTTTTTAATTATTTTAATTGAATTAATTTAAATATTTAAATATTAACATATTAAAATTCAATTGGTATAATCGATTAAATAATACTGTTTATATAATTAAGTTTTTAATTTATTATATATTATTTATTTAATTTATACTTAAATTTTTATTTAATTTATTATATTTAATATATTATTAATATTAATTATTTTTTAATTAATTAAACGATAAAAAATATTTTAAAAATATTTAACCACTAAATAAATTATTTATTGATATATTTTATTTAATTAATTAATTTATATCAATTTAATTAATTAATCGAATCGATTCAAAACAGTTAATCGGTTTGACCGTCTAGAAGTAAGGTTCCTGACATAGATTGATCTGATTTACCTCTTATATTTCAAAGCACAACTTTATAAGTTGGTTCATTCTTGACAGACTTTCTACTAAAAGTGAGGCAACAACACTGGGTAGCCTCCATTAATACAGCATGCATTCTTTGCAACTCAAGAGTTGTGGTTACAGCTACTCTAAGCATTTTTGTCATTAAATTCTAGACAAAACTGAAGTGATTAGGCCTTCAATTGGATCTTGGCAAGATGAACAGAGTAGGGCTTCTTCAAAACTTAAGAGAAATCCTTGCTTGTTCTTCTTCTCGAGCTTGCTTGGAATGGTTTTCTTTATCATGTCCGGAAAGAAAGGAACATAAGGATTCATCAATCTATTTTCCATATTGATTCTAAGTTACATTGTCTCTGATGTTAGAGATAGGCTTCTTACCCTTCCAAACCTTAAATGGCAGCTCTCTTGATCATCTTATTGCCCATAACTGGGGCCTCTCAACTCTTATAGATTTGTCCTCTTGTTTCTTCTTGTTGCTGTTTTTTTGTGTGTAGCTTAGACACGGTATTCTGTGTTGTATTCTCTTTGGTTTTGTAGCCTTTAGTAGCAGGATTTCTGCTCTTACTGTACTGTTTTCACTTGGATAAATAAAATTTACCTTTTATCCAAAAAAATATAAGGCACAAACCAATGCTAAAGGATAATAGAACTTCCACAAAACTTTCAAGAGTAATCTGCAGATAAAGCTAAATGATATACATGCGAAGTAACAGCTACACTTACCTCAATATCACAAAGTAAAATGTAAATCTAAATTATGGTGAACAACTAGAATATTTTACATAATATATAATATATTCATTTGATTATACCACTTGCCACCTCTTTCTGCTCCCAGTTCTGTAGGTGACAGCCTATTTCCCACCTTTACCATAGCTATCTCTGAGAGTGACGGTCCGATTGAACACAAGTTTCTCTGAGGTAGAGTCCTTATCAACTGTAAAATAGCCTGGAATTGCAGGTAGAACATTAGGTGGCACAACAAAACACAATACAGAACATTATGAAAAACAAAAAGATACATCCGAAGCCAGAAATACAGAGCAAAATTTGCCACAGCAGACACTGCAAGGTATAGTTCCAGAAGTTCTATGTTTAAACCCCAAAGACTGGTAATATGGCAGAGTTTAAAGAACCAAGGATGGAGGTACCTATCCTATACAAAAAATTATCATGAAAAGCTACCTGCAGGATTTCTGGACAACATTAAGACACCTCTCTAAAATTTCCTTATCCTAGACTTTCAGTTTTTAACAGTGGACATCTTAAAGACTTCACCCATCACAGCCCAATAAAGACTAAATTATTAATGTCAAGAATATAATTACCACTATGATAGTTAACGTTGGATTTACGTGAAAATTGAAGTGTCAACTTAAAAGTAAATGTTCTAGCCATGTGATATCAACATCAGATATTGTGAGGCAGAGATCAATTTTGAATAATAATTCTCGCTAGTCCATTCAAAATGAAATTTAACTACAAGCCTTTAGATATTCCCCTTTTGATAACCTAAAAGCGAAAATTAGCACTCAAGACTATGGTAAGTTGATATTGATGCATTAATTGCAATTTTTTATGCAAAGTGCAAAACATCTATCCATTTCACAGTTTCAAGTCCTTTAAATATCTTAAGAAAAACAAAAAAAAGTTTTGGAAATCTACCTAGCCTTTCAAACTGAAATTTGTCCCCAACGGCAGCATTTCCGAGTGATGCTACAGCATATGCATCAGGTATCACCTCTTTGGAAAGTGGATTCAGGTCAACAAGCCAATCATCAAGTTCAGCAGGGTTCTGAAGCAGCAGTTACATTATAAGAATTTATCAAATTTGCCCCAGGAATAGAGTAGTAGGGGGGAAACAAACAGTAAAAAATGTAAAGTATAAAAGTTCCCAGAAAGTAAATAAACATCAAACCTCAGAGTTGAACAACTTGTCAAACAATCTGACTTCCACCTTCAGAGGATCAACCCCAGGAGAAGATTCAGCAACCCAGTGAAGAACTCCCTGTATAATAAATGGAAAATTCATCCAAAAGAGACAGCAAGAGTATAAATTTTGCAACCCTTAAAAGTTTCTTCGACAAAATCACATTTGAACCGCTAATTCCAGTACGACTGAATCTAGACTAGGAGAAAGTAAAAACACCTTTGGCTTCGTCTTCTTTGAAGGATCATATTCTGTCCGGATCTCAATAACAGTTTCATTATCATCAGCTAGGATAACCTCTGTGCACTTTATGGGGAATGCATATCTGCGCACACAAAAAAATTCAAACCACAACCAAAATCTGCTCATTTGAATAACAAACATGAATCTATAATATATACATACCTGAGCAGGACCGATTTACCAGGAGCAAGACCATAGTAATCTTTTGAATCTTTCATACGAAAATCAGAACGCTCAATGTATACAATTTTGGAAAAGGGAACCTAGCATGAAGTGAAGCAAAGCATGAGAAGTTACAGGATACAAAATCAAACAATTGGAGCAATATTTGGTCTAAAATATCACATTTTCATAGCAATCGATAATGAGTCCAAAGTGATTATTGTAATTGGTACTAATAAATCATTTGATAAAAATTCAAACATTAACATCAATCGTGACACCCCCCCCCCCAAAAACAAAAAAAAAAGGATGGGGAGGAAAGTGGAAGCAGAGAAGGTAAGTCCTGCAAACTGTTCCAATTTCTTACTCATCTTTGTGGTCAGGCAAATCACCTTGTAAAAAGAAGACAAATCATCTGTCTGAGCATCAGGCCATTTTTTCGCATCAAGATCCAAAACTGACCCAGATTCCATATTGGTAATGACTACCTACGAACGCTAAAAAGATTAGCAGGGCACCCAAATAAGAAGGTACATAAAGAACAAAAGCTGAAAGATAACCACCTTGAGAGGATTGAGCACAACCAAAGTGCGCGGTGCTGTTTTATTTAGTTCTTCCCGAATGTGGTATTCAAGACGATCCAAGTGTATTATGCTACAATCACTGCAAACATTAAAACACAACCCAATAAGTATTGAAAAACATGCTATGTCTTCATGTATGACCATAATATATAAATTCGACCTTCTAGTGATTCCAATCCCTCGAACAAAAGCATTGATTGAAGTTGAAGTGACACCCCTACGCCGTAAACCAGCAAGTGTCATAAGACGGGGATCATCCCAACCATCCACATACTTGTTTGTCACTATGAAATTAAGCTGCAAAAGCATATCAGTCAAAATATACTGAATTTATTATAAGCAAAACAGAATACATTTTAAAGCCTTCAGTAGAAAAGTGTCCAATATGTTCTCACCTTACGCTTTGACATTACAGTGTTTGTAACATTCAGCCGTGAGTACTCCCATACGTAAGGTTGGTAAAGTCCCAACGCATGTAACAACCAGTAGTATGAAGCACGCCGTGTCTCGAATTCAAGGGTGCACAGCTACACAAAGTACATGTAAATATAAACAAAACAAATTGAAACTTCATATGAATAATTTGAGTGCAATACAAAACCCCAATGGAACTGAAGGTCATAAATGGTATTCAGGATATGAAGAGCTAACATAGAAATCAAGAATCCCCATGCTAGTTAAAAAATAATTTTTAATCTTATTCATGCTAACGGGGAGTGATGGAACAAACATCAAGAGAACAGACCTTGAACTTGACCATAAAAAACAAATATTACTTTTGAAATAAGGAGCTCAGAACTAGCTTTTTAACTTGAAACCACAGTCAGATGAATGGCTTGGGAGCCATAACATTCATTTAGCACATTTCTGAAAGCAACAATAAAATTAGAACAGGCTGACTTTGAAACCCAAACTTCTAAGTCCATAACACACAAGTTCCCAAAACACACAATAAAGACCACTCCATACACCATGTAATAGTTACCAGAATGATTTGGCTGTCATGCCCGAACAGACCAAACATCTTCTCTTCTATTTTTTAATAGAACACAGGTATTGACTAGTGGCAAACCTTATTCTCAATTATCGAGGGCAATAATCTAATGACAAACAACCAACCTACTTCACTTCCAACTAATAACTCATACATAAAAAGTAACATTAATCATGCAAGCATGGATGCCATGAATGATGCGCATCAGAAACAATTAGTATTATAACAAGTTACCGTCGTTCAGAGTAGCCACACATCCCAACCCTAAACAAGTCTATAACGAAAACAATCCTAACTCAGGAATAGTCATGAGTCAGTAAAACTTACAGGCCAGATATCATTCTTAAAAGTTAAAGCAATCAAGTTATTCACAAGTAGTAGGGCTTCATCAGAAGATCATAAGAAACATAAACTTTCACAAAAGAACTACTTTTTTTCCACAAACAGATCATCCCACTTTGCATTATTTTAATAAACCATAATCCATCAACATATTTGAAAGGTCAAAACCTCTGTCATTACAGGTGAAAAAGCAGCAATAATGCCAAGTCAGAAACCATAGTCCATCTTCAGATTTGAGTTTAACACTGTTCTCACTGTTCTCTCATTTTGCACATGCAAACCATAAGGATGAATGGGGTGATTATATACCATGCCAACAGATTTCATAAATTCATCCTATAGAGATACAATGAAATTAAAAAAAAAAAAAAAAAAACGACATACTGAATGTGTGATATTCTCAAGAGAATCCACAATGCAGTGAGCATAATCATAACTCGGATAAATGCACCACTTGTCTCCTGCATGCGGGTGAGGAGTAAACTGCAAAGTATAAAAGAAAGTCATAACACTAAAATATGTCAAACTAGACAGTTTAGGTAATTAGTGATGTTTATGGGCCACACTTGCCTTGATACGATACGCAATAAGGTCATACATATTGTAATTATCACTCTGCATGTCTTGCTTCATTCTGAGTGTAGCTTTGCCTTCGTCAATCATGCCTCGTTTCATTTCATCAAAAAGTTTCAATGAATCTTCAACAGGCCTATCCCTCCAAGGGCTGTTCACCTTCTTTTCTCTGTACTCCTTTATCTCTTCAGGAGTCTGGAACCAGTATTTGCTAATTTAGATAACTTTTTTTCTAATCCAATGTCAATAGTTTAATACAAACCAATTTCAGAAGCTAAAAAGAACAAAGCCATTTTTGTGGACTTTTCTCAGCCATATAAATTGCAAATCACAGCTCAGTAAATACGATATCATGTAACTGTTAAAAATCAGCCTTGCCCCAGAAACTTTGCGGTCAAGCACAAAAGGAAGGCTCTTTTGGATGAAAAATCAAGAAACATGAAAGATCCCTTTTCTTCTGGAAGGTTTTTAATAGGGAAAAAGAAAAATGATAAGAAAAAATTATATATGTACTTATATATATCCAGATGGCAAATATTTGTATTCAACCTGATGATCAACATAAGCATGGCCACTTCGTATTAATTCTACGGCCAAATCATACAGTTCTTGAAAATAGTCACTAGTGTAAGTGATCTGCAAAAGAACCAGCAGTCAGCAAATCTACTTATCACATAAACTCGGAAGAAATATGCCATTCGTGTCGAGAAAGATCATACCTTGAAGGGTTCCCAACCCATCCACCCAACTATTTCTTCGATATGATTGATATATTCTTTCTTTTCAGCCTCAGGATTTGTATCATCATATCTAGAATTGCCAAAGATCAGAACATCAAGGTTCAGAAAAAAGTACCACTAAGAACATCCTTATAACTTTTCAGTTCATAGAAAGCAGTCCAAAAATTGGGAATTGGGAGTTATAAATGAACTACTGAAATATATAAGAGACCTTTATTCAAGCAACCACAAACCTATAAGTGCTAGTAATTCTTTGCATCTTTTTTTACAAGAAAAAAAGTACATATATCAAAGGCACCAAAGGGGTGCCACCCAAGTACAAAAATCTATCTACACAATAGAATCTCAAAGAGGCTTATGATATTTTCATCATTTCCAAAAATAAATCCCATCAAACCAAAACCCAAAAGTATGTAACCACCCATCCTTGATGATGGCTAAGGGGTTTTTCTTTGCCGTCAAAAGCTATCCTATTCCGTTCAAGCCAAACCTTAAAATCAACTATATTTACCCTCCAATGAACAGTCAATAATAGAAAACAATTAGGTCAAATAAAAAGTATACATGTATTTTTTTTATAAGTAAAATGTATAAATAGAAAGAAAAGCGCACCAAGGGGGTGCAACCCATTTACAAGGCTATCTATAGGAGAGGGAGCCAACAAAATCAACTATATCTACTTCATTTACAAAAGAATTTTCTTTGACCCAAAAAATAAGGGCATTGAACCACCTCAACCTAATTACAATTAAAGATCTCTCAACGCCATCAAAAGCTCTATGATTCTTCTCATTTCAAACCAACCAAAAGATAGAAAAAGGAATCAAAGAGTAAGCATGTATTAACAATGTAATAACAAAATCATAATTAAAACTAATTAGGTAATGCCCAAACATGCACTGCAAACTAATAAGATTGCATTGGCACTACCTATGTCCAACAGTCATCAAGTGAAAAGGCAAGGTCTCAACCAAATATGTTAACCACAGCAATGGCAGTCTAACAATCTTCTAGTTTTTAATTTCTATTCAGAAAATTTAAAACAAAAAAAGGTGTAATACTGCTTTAGTCAACCGAACAGGAGCTCAATGTTATAGTCATTTTGCATACTGAAGATTTCATAGGTATGCCATCAGCATAGAGATTTTAACCCAAATTTATGTTCTGTGACCACCAAATGCCAGGACGAATTTATGAGTGCATTTCTTGATTTTACAATTTGTCCTAAAAATAATGCTATATTCTATTAACCAGAAAAAATAAAATATAATGCTGAATCCCAGCCTACTTTAGAAACCATTTAATTTGCGAGGCCTATTCTACAATGAACATGGAAAACATAAGAGTTGACAGACTCAAAATGCTGTATTCTGTATTCACATAGCATTAGCTCAAAAAATGATACCCACTTACAATCATGACAACCAAGTTGTACTAACTAACGAGTTAGATGTAGATCCAATGCCTTTAAATTACAACTTAAAAACTTCAGGGAAATAATAAATGCTGCAAGATGAATAAGTTCTAGTTGCTTTAAAATATTTTTTATATATTAGAAGAAAAAAAAGTTGAAAATTTAGAAAAAAATATTATTTGAAATCAAGACAAAAGAAACAAACTTCGATGGTAATTTTCAAGTAAAAATAAAAACAAAGAAAGAAAGAAAAGGGCTTGAAAACTAAACATAACTAAAAGCTCCACTTATAAATTAAAGTAGCACAAAAGCAAAATTTTCACCTCAGATAGCAGCATCCACCTCTCTCTTTCGCCAGACCGAAGTCAACAAACATTGCCTAAGAAAAAATAATAAAATAAGGAAAAAACAAAAGCTCAAAGCATAGGGTCAATAACAAACCTTACTCTTTCTTATCATTTTTATTATTTTTTTCCTGGATAAATCATCTCACACCTTAGTATTAATTGTACATCTTACCTTTGCATGTCCAATATGCAGATACCCATTTGGTTCAGGTGGAAAGCGGGTAAAAACTTTTCCCCCTGTTGCCTTCAAGTGTTTGTCAAGCATTTCCCTTGTATTGCTACATCTTAGCACAGAGCCATCACTGAAAAAGATTTCAGTATGCACCTGATAATACACAAGAGAGTCATCATATTACTTATCAAATGCTTATAGATAGCTGCGCATGTGAGAATCTAAAGCAATGGTTAGCCATAAACTATACAAATGATTCATGAATTACACAAATACAATTACAACATAAACAGAGATCATAGCCTAAGTAATACAATCTAATCAACCTTCTCAACAAGTCGTCGTCTTTTCTTTTATATTCTATTCATGAATCATCATCACCAATTTTTTATTATATTCCTATTAATCACCAACCCTTTTAGTTTTTTATATGGATAACACCATCATTATCATCCCAATAAACTCAAAGGGCTCTTAAATGTCTTTGTTCTGACCAACACTGTTATTCTTTTTTTGGTGGGAACTGAGACATTTCCAGATGTATAACAGTCAAAAGGAGCAGGAAAAGAGATGGTATTATTGAACGGTGTGAGAAAACTCCACGAACAATAAAGATTGGGATTTAGCATATATTAACCAAAAATATTTTATCACTTACCCTGGAATTCTCTTCCGGTTGAGGGAATATTGAATATGGATTAAGCTCTTCTTCAGATGGCTGTGCTGGAGTATCATCAGAAACAGTTATCTCCTACACGATAAGCACACAAGCGGAAAAAAATTATAAATCCTATCACAAAAAGATGCATGCAAGAAGTTATAAGAATGTAACTTGGCTCACTTGCTTTTCCTTCTTCTCTTTCTTATCCTTCTTTTTTGAAGGCTTCTCATCATCAGCTGCAGTTCTTTCACCAAGTAGTTCATACAATTTTGCATCTATGAGTTGCTGTCATATACAAAGGCATGGAAATCAGAAAAGTATAACAATATTTTTTTCATAATTGGGGGTTGGAGGATTTGAACTTGGGACTAAAAAGAGATGTGGTTACCAATTGGGCTATGCCCAAGCCACCTTAATATAATTTTGTATAACAAAATTATAGTAACTACCACAGCTGTTCTAAGTTCTAGCTATTGACATTCAGATCTGAGAGAAGAGAGAGGAGAAAGGGAGAAAAAGAGAGAGCATTCACCTTTACAATCTTCAGATCAGCCCACGGGAGCCTCTTTCGAACATGCCCGAATAATTCACCCACTAGAGGAAAATATAGACATCAAATAAAACATTGAGCAAAATGGGATAATAAAAAACAAAATTGGGAGTTGAGAAGTAGGTTCCAACATCTGTGCATGCACAGACAAGTCACCAAAGCAACATGCAGGTGAAAATGCCAAAAGAAATATAACAGGTGCAACCGCCCTCCGCTTTGTGCACGTATACCTTCCCTGTGTGCAAGAGGGAGGGAGAGAAAGTGATTCCTTATTTTCAATTAGTATCCTGGTTTTCTCCTAAGAGATTTTCTAATTACTAAAATTTGGTAGTCCCCCTCCCCCCTTTCCTCCAAAAAAAAATTTATATGTGCAAAGCTTGACATAAACATTCCCTCTAGCCTATAGCCACATACAACTATAATTGTCAATGAAGATTATATGCACTAATTCCACATTATTGAAATACACAATTCATGCTCATAAACAAGGGACCAACGAACACTGATTGGGATCCAAACCATGGTAAAACCGATAACAGAAAAAACAATGCGGAGAAGTAAAAACTTTTAGAACGCTTTAAGAATCAAACACTAACCATTGATTCGGTAACGTAACTCTAAAATCGCATTTTTATTCTCTTCAAAAATCTCCTCAACAGTTTGTTTGATATCATCCACAGAGATTTCAACCCCTGTTTACAAGTACAATTAAGTAATCAATGTCTTAACTCCAGAAAAGGATGCATAAAATTTAAGTAAATGCAAAGAATATTCGAAATTCATAGTCGTGCTCATGGCATGTTCAAAAAAAGTGAAACCAAATTGCTATCATAAGTGCCACAATAGTCATAAGAAAGATCTAGGATGAAGAAAACTTAGACATAGTATGTCAAAAGAATGAAATGTTATATCCTACCAACACCACATGCTTCTTCGAATTCATTCAACTTAAAAATCTCTGAACCAGTGCTTGCAAAAAATGAAAATGCTGCTTCCAACTGGGCTGGGGTCTTAATCTGGCAAAAGTATTACTGTGTAAGAATAGTTGTACAGCAAAAAAAACTTCAAAATTAACCACCTTGTTTATATTTAAAATAAAAAACACTATTTTACTAACTAACTAGAGAAAACAAAGAACAAAACAAAATAATCAGGCTAAGAGAAAATACTGCTGCAATAAATGCAGAAAGTATAGAACCTTAAAGAATAAAGGAGAATTTGTATTAAACCTTAGAGGAGACAATGTATTCAAGCAAGGTTGGGCGATGTACAAGGGCATTTGCTGGGTACTTTGTAGCAACCTGTCATTCGTTCATTTACATGGAAATTAACTCAACAGAAAATCCTTAAACTGGGGAAAAAGATTCAAGAATTACGAAATGATTTTTGTTGAATGTAGATTCAAAAAATGATGAATTTATCTAAGATGCAATGGATTATAAAATTATTAAGTAAATATTTTGACTCCAAGAGCATTTTTATTTTTTTTCTTTTTTTCTTGTGGTGATTCCTGAAGAGCATAGCAAAAAAAAATAGTGGAATAATTAATCAATGAATTATCTTACAGTGTACAGTAGATTTCCGACAATGCGGTCACATCCATCTGTAACAGCAGCCTGAAACACATAACAAAGGGCGTATATATTATATAAACAAAAGGAAAGGAGCTACCAAAATTGGCTAATTAGCTAGCATGAGAATATCAAATAAATTAGAACATCAATTAACACCAAAGAATAACCTCAAAAACATAACCTCTGTTTAACTAGAAAGGACAAAAAAATAAAAAACCAAAACCATAAAAACTAAGATTTCTATAGGTTATAACTTCCTAATTAAACAACCCCCTTCATGAGATTATCCAGTACTCACAGAGCACGGACTCTGTCTCACTCGATACACGCGGACCTCACCTCGTTGAGCCACACATTGTGTAAATTAATCAAAATAGCAGTAGAAGAAGAAATATCACTTGGACACAAAATTAGCCACAAAGATATATGGAATTTACTATATATTGATTTGTTTAGTTGAGTTTTTTTTTTACTTCAATTTCATTTCCTATTCTCCACAAAACAAATAAACACAATCTAAAGCAGAAGAACCAAAGACTACCTTTCTAATTCTAACGGCAACCAAACATAGCAGCAGCACCGAAACCAAAAATTTCGATTAAACAACATAGTATTAACAAAACACATACTGAGAAAAAGGAAAAAAGGAAGAAGACGACGAAAATAGAGTACCTCGTGAATCACAGCCGTTAGATTGGCAGTGACCTTGTTGTTGGCTATGGTGTTTCGCGCGGTTCGCTCGTCTAAGCCAATCTTCAATAATAGCTCCAATGATTTCTCGGACTTCTCGTCTTTGACCACCATAATCAGTAGTCCGATATAAATAAAAATTACAGAGGGAGAGGACTACGGTTCTTGTTGGTGCAGAGTGAGGCTAAGGAATGTTAAGAGAGAATAAAAAAGCCCTAATGGAGTAAATTAGCGGAATCAAGGTGCGTTTTGTGTTTGAAAGGAAAGGAGAGAGAGTCTGTGGAATCCGTAGAGAACGGGGCCGGGGCTTTAAGAAAGCATTTTGGGAAATATCTTGCTGGGTGACGATGTGGAGTTATGGACTGGGATGATCGATGCCTCATGACTTGGGCCTCACGTAATGCTTCTATGACCCGATTTGTTTTGGACCTCTCGCTGACGAGTGAAACACAAACATGTTTCTATGGGTCACCAGGTCAAGGTCATTTCGTCTGTATTAATTGGAGTAAATTATAGAAAAAATAGTGTTGATCTCAAAGATCCTGTATAACCGGAGAGTTATCCTGAAATGAATAATAATTGTTTTAAAAAAATTTAAATACTGAAGGCACTATTAGGTAGCTTATCCAGTTTACATCTGCATAGCAAGAAAGAGAGAAATCATTGGCAGAAGAAAGACGTAAACCATGATTAGTGGTTCCATATAAATATTGAAAAATATGTTTGACAAGCTGAAAATAAGTCATGCGAGAAGCATACAAAAATTGACTAGTCAGATTAACAGCATATGCAATATCAGGTCGAGTCATGGTTAAATACTGTAGACCTCCAACCATACTCCTATATTTAGAGGGATTTACTAGAAGTTCACTGTCATGTAGGAAAAGTACAGATTGGGAAGGAAGAGGAGTTTTAATAGGTTTTGCAGATGATATAGAAAATTTAAGTAAAAAGTCTTCGATGTATTTAGTTTGAGAGAGAAACAAGCTGGTGGGGTGATGGACAGCTTCATGTCAAGGAAATAATGAAAATCACCAAGATCATTCATAGCAATCTAATATGTGATATTTACTTCAACAAGGGCAATACCGTAATAAATCCATGTCCACTCTTTTTTATTGTTGAAGGAGGTAGCACTTTGCAGCCGAGAAATGGACGAAAATTTTTTTTTTTTTTTCACTTTTGAGATTACTGAGGTCAAGAATCAACTAAGAGATAACTGAACGATTCGAGACCGATTAATTACACGAATTATAAACAGAAAGAAGAAAATAAGACACGATATACTCATTCACCTCGGAATAGGGCTACGTCCTGTCAGAAGTTTCACTATTAATAACCTCACAAATATCTTGTTACAATGTGCGCTCAGTACATAGAGAATATTTATAAGCAACTTAAGACGCCATGATTAGAGTTTCCGCCTTATTGCAAAACAACAGCTATTCATGGACTTAAGCCTAAACCGTAAAGTAAAAAACCAAATCCAAAGCATGTACAAAGCTTGAAATTTTCGGGGATGCTGCCCGCTCACCGAGGTGCGGACCCCGTGGTCCTCGGGGGTTTTACAAATCTGAATCCGTGAAATATGTACCAACTCTAACAATAACTGCATATCACGTGGGTATTCCAAAAAAAAATTCAGAGTTTTGATCAATGAAAAAACATCACACAAACATAAAATGGTTTTTTTTTTTTTCAATCCTTCTTGTTACTAATAGATTTTTAAAGAATTATCAATAGAGTTCCCGAGAAAACAAAATATATAAACTTTATGTCCACTTACGTCTACGAACCAATCGTTATTCTATTACTTTTGTAACTTTTAAATGGAAGAAAGCTGTTAAAACTCATTACGCCACAATATACAATTTTTCTAGACAAAACTGTGTGAAAACTCACTCCATCTCACAATCCAAAAACCAAATACACCAAATGTTCACTTAACCCTTCGATCTTTATATTGGTGTTTGATTGCTACACTCTCATCTGATCAACTATTTTTGGTTAAGGAATAAGGGTGGGAGACTATATTTCTTTATGCTTATATTTATAATAATCAGTATCCACATCATTTTGACACGGACGATATAGTTACAATAACGCTTTTCTCCGATATGAGATTTGACGAAAAACCAACAAAAATGGAAAAAGAAAAAAAGAAAAGAAAAGTAGAACAGCTACCTTTCTCTCAACATGTGTGAGGTTTTATTTAGATGAGCTCCACGCATTTATGCAACTACATAGAGCAATGATAGGAAAACATCATAAACCAAAAGTAGTTTTGTACACCTTTTTCTTAGGAACCCTATATATATGATTAAAGAATAAAGGTGAGAGATTATATTTTTTTATATTTATATTTATAATAATTAGTATTCATATCTTTTGACACAGACGATATGATTATAATAACATTTTTTTCGATGTGAGATTTGATGAAAATCTCAAAAAAAATGAAAAAAGAAAAAGAAATGAAAAATAGAACAACTACCTTTCTCTTCACACATCTGAGGTTTTATTTAGATGAGCTCCACGCACTTATGCAATGATAGGAAAACATCATAAACCGAAAGTAGTTTTGTATATCTTTTTCTTAAGAACTTTATAGATAATTCCTTTGAAATTTCATTAGTAATGTGAAGAAACTCCATTAGTAGAAAAAAAATTTAAAGATATAATTACATTCATGTGATGTTTTTTTATTGATTAATAATTAAAAATGTCAAACTTGATGTCACTTTTTCTTTATTTTTACCCAAGTAGAAAATGTCAAATCCATCGCTGTTTAAAAAATTTTCCTCTAATAATTAGGGTCAGGATTGTAAATAGTCGGTGTCCTGATTTGAAAACTTTTAAAAGTCGCAAGTAACACAACATTGTGTTCAATCTGCCTCGGTGGCTTGATGATTGACGGATAATATCTTGAACAACTATTATAGAAGAACAGTACGGTTTGGTTATCATGACTAGGAAGAACACAAATGCAATTTGAAATTTGAATAGTTGTTTAGGACTAAAATAGAGAGGAACTCTAACCTCTCGTGTCTTATAAATTATGAGTACAAACCAGAAATTTCTTTAAAAAAATTGAAAATTTTAAAATATTCGTGCAAAGTGACGTGCTCTCATTTATCGAGTTGAGTTTATGGATGGCTGTTTTGGATGCCCCAAATTTTTACTCATTAGTTATGAGATAAAGAAAGATGAAACATTGAGATCGCACTTACACAAATACAAAATGATTATTGTTATTTTTTTCAATCCTTCTGTATTATCAATTGAGTTCTTCCAAGCTATTAATAAAATTTCAAGTAATTATCGGTAGGTTTTTCAATAAATTGGTTAAAATTTGTTGCCAAAAGCCTTTAGAAGTAGAATAATGTAAAAATTGAAAGAAAGAAGAAAAAAAATGTTGCAAAAGGAGCGTCTTTTTTTGTATTTGTAACATGATAGGAGAAAAAAAGTAATGAGATCACGGAATCGGATTAGAGAGTTACTATGGAATCAAAAAAATGCGTTAATAATCGTGAAAAATTTAAATAGTAACTTAAATATTTAAATATCTTATTTTAAAACTTTTTAAAATAATTACTATTTAATTTTTCATTATCACTAATGTTTTGTAATAATTAACACATAACCGATTCCACGAAAAAGAAACATAGCCAAGTTTATAAAGCACTTTAGGAGCAGAATAATGCAAAAAATGAAAGAGAAAAAAAAAATGTTGCAGGAGCGTCCCTTTTTGTGTTTGTGTGACGGGACATGAGAAAAAGAGTAATGATATCACGAAATCGAGTCTGTGAAAATTACTATGGAATCGGATCAGAGAGTTACTACGGAATCAAAAAAGTCTGTTAGTAATCGTGAAAAAATTGAATAATAACTTAAATAATTAAATATCTTCTTTTAAAAAAATTTAAAATAATTACTATTTAATTTTTCATTATCACTAATAAATTTTTTGGTTTCGTAATAATTAACGCATAACCGATTCCACCACGAAGAAACATAGCC
The DNA here is from genome assembly GCA_023935145.1 of Bretschneidera sinensis. Classification (NCBI taxonomy): domain Eukaryota; kingdom Viridiplantae; phylum Streptophyta; class Magnoliopsida; order Brassicales; family Akaniaceae; genus Bretschneidera; species Bretschneidera sinensis. The sequence goes on along the minus strand of CM043705.1, from coordinate 18,326,720 downwards.
AAGGATCTAGGGAAGAAGAAAGTGTACAGAACAATAGGTTAGCATCGTCCAAACATATGATGAAATATTACTAGTATCGAATGTGATGAGATGATTGACATCAAGATGTAACATTGAGATCGCACGTATACAAATGCAACATGATTATTATTATTTTTTTCAATCCCGTATCAATTGAGTTCTTCTAAGCTATTAATAAAATTTGAAGTGATTATTGATAGATTTTTCAATAAAATGGTTATAACTTTTTGCCAAAAGCCTTTATAAAGCACTTTAGGAGCAGAATAATGCAAATATTAAAAGAGAAAAAAAAATCTTGTAGAAAGAGCGTTTTTTTTTTGTGCTTGTATGACAGTGCAGGAGAAAAAAAGTAATGATATCACGGATTCGATATGTGAATTACGACAGAATCGGATCAAGAAGTTACTTTTGAATCAAAAAAATCTATTAATAATTAAAAAAAATTGAGTAATAATTTAAAATTTTAAAAATTTAAATATCTTCTTTTACTTTTTTTAAAATAATTATTATTTAATTTTTTATAATTATTAATAAAAAAACTTTGATTTTATGATAATTATCATATAATCGATTTCAAGGAATCGAAAAACGAAACATAGCCAAGGATCTAGGAAGAAGAAAGCGTACATAACAATAGGTTAGCATCATCCAAACATATGATGAAATACTACTAGAATCGAATGTGATGAGATGATTGACATCAAGATGTACCTGACTGTGGTTCTATTCTAAGATCCCGTCCACTATATAACAGTATCTTATTCTGAGACGATAAATTTTTTGAAAATTCCCATATATAGTCAAATCAACAAGTGATAAAATTCGGTGGTCATCAGAAAAAACTAGAGAGAAAAAAATCGTAGCTCAGCATGTGACAAAAAACATGGCAAAGTGTTTGATGTGAGGTAGGACATCTTCAAAGCTTAGATACTCGATCCTTTCACATTTCCATCAAATCAAATCCCTTTCACTCTCACTCATTAACTCATAAGCGTGAAGAGACTAAACTCTCAACATGGAAGTGCCTTTATTTCCTTTCACTGGAAAGAGTTCTTTGACCTCTCTTATTTTTTACTTTTAGACTCTTAAATCCCAGAACCACCCTCGGGCCACCCCGACCACTCATATTTTGAAAGAAACAATTCGGAGTATACCAAAATTATGATGCATGAATTCAAAACCCCCTTTTTTATTTTTAATAAGAGCATTGAATAAGTTAAAATCATATAAATTAAATTAAATTAAGTTTTATTTAATTTGATTTTTTATTATAATAATTCAATATCAACTCAATAAACTGATTTTTAAATATTTAATAGGAGTTTTTACATATAAATTTATATATTCTAATAATCAAATGGTTGAATTTGGTTTAAAGTTTTAATAAAAAAATATTTTCGTGAGTAAATAAATATTAAGATTAGACTATATCATCACTGAAATTAAAAAAAATAAAAAATCAATCCAAACCGAAACGTGCAATCTTTCCATCAATTATAAGGTGGGTCCCAGTGAAATTATAATGTACCTTATCACACGTTAAGGGAATTATTTGGCTTAAAATGGCTTCAGATGCATGTTCACGTGGTCTTAGATGCCAAAGGTTCATAAACTGGCTACCACCTAGCACCTTTGTGACAAAAGCATTTGTCGGCATTCGCACTTGTACAGCATAGAACAGATGCAAACCAAAACCAAATAGTCACGGTCAGCACTGCATTAACGTATGGATTAGACATCATAAGGACAAACAGTGTAAGAGACCATTTACCAACAAGATATTTGTGCAAATTCTCATCCACAATTTCGTCAAATGCACGAATCATTTTCCTACAACGGTTTTCTAGGATTCCACAATTTTTATCTTATTAGAAATAATCATTGGCATTGGCCTCCAGTTCGACCTGATCATCTTGTTGAAATCCAAGTTATAGCTAGCACTCTCACTCCGTCTACAGCAGCTGATTGTCACTTCGATTAACTTTCGTCTAAAACCTAACGTCGAAACGGTCTACTTCAGCAATAAAAAATTTTAATTAATTTTTTAATTATTTTAATTGAATTAATTTAAATATTTAAATATTAACATATTAAAATTCAATTGGTATAATCGATTAAATAATACTGTTTATATAATTAAGTTTTTAATTTATTATATATTATTTATTTAATTTATACTTAAATTTTTATTTAATTTATTATATTTAATATATTATTAATATTAATTATTTTTTAATTAATTAAACGATAAAAAATATTTTAAAAATATTTAACCACTAAATAAATTATTTATTGATATATTTTATTTAATTAATTAATTTATATCAATTTAATTAATTAATCGAATCGATTCAAAACAGTTAATCGGTTTGACCGTCTAGAAGTAAGGTTCCTGACATAGATTGATCTGATTTACCTCTTATATTTCAAAGCACAACTTTATAAGTTGGTTCATTCTTGACAGACTTTCTACTAAAAGTGAGGCAACAACACTGGGTAGCCTCCATTAATACAGCATGCATTCTTTGCAACTCAAGAGTTGTGGTTACAGCTACTCTAAGCATTTTTGTCATTAAATTCTAGACAAAACTGAAGTGATTAGGCCTTCAATTGGATCTTGGCAAGATGAACAGAGTAGGGCTTCTTCAAAACTTAAGAGAAATCCTTGCTTGTTCTTCTTCTCGAGCTTGCTTGGAATGGTTTTCTTTATCATGTCCGGAAAGAAAGGAACATAAGGATTCATCAATCTATTTTCCATATTGATTCTAAGTTACATTGTCTCTGATGTTAGAGATAGGCTTCTTACCCTTCCAAACCTTAAATGGCAGCTCTCTTGATCATCTTATTGCCCATAACTGGGGCCTCTCAACTCTTATAGATTTGTCCTCTTGTTTCTTCTTGTTGCTGTTTTTTTGTGTGTAGCTTAGACACGGTATTCTGTGTTGTATTCTCTTTGGTTTTGTAGCCTTTAGTAGCAGGATTTCTGCTCTTACTGTACTGTTTTCACTTGGATAAATAAAATTTACCTTTTATCCAAAAAAATATAAGGCACAAACCAATGCTAAAGGATAATAGAACTTCCACAAAACTTTCAAGAGTAATCTGCAGATAAAGCTAAATGATATACATGCGAAGTAACAGCTACACTTACCTCAATATCACAAAGTAAAATGTAAATCTAAATTATGGTGAACAACTAGAATATTTTACATAATATATAATATATTCATTTGATTATACCACTTGCCACCTCTTTCTGCTCCCAGTTCTGTAGGTGACAGCCTATTTCCCACCTTTACCATAGCTATCTCTGAGAGTGACGGTCCGATTGAACACAAGTTTCTCTGAGGTAGAGTCCTTATCAACTGTAAAATAGCCTGGAATTGCAGGTAGAACATTAGGTGGCACAACAAAACACAATACAGAACATTATGAAAAACAAAAAGATACATCCGAAGCCAGAAATACAGAGCAAAATTTGCCACAGCAGACACTGCAAGGTATAGTTCCAGAAGTTCTATGTTTAAACCCCAAAGACTGGTAATATGGCAGAGTTTAAAGAACCAAGGATGGAGGTACCTATCCTATACAAAAAATTATCATGAAAAGCTACCTGCAGGATTTCTGGACAACATTAAGACACCTCTCTAAAATTTCCTTATCCTAGACTTTCAGTTTTTAACAGTGGACATCTTAAAGACTTCACCCATCACAGCCCAATAAAGACTAAATTATTAATGTCAAGAATATAATTACCACTATGATAGTTAACGTTGGATTTACGTGAAAATTGAAGTGTCAACTTAAAAGTAAATGTTCTAGCCATGTGATATCAACATCAGATATTGTGAGGCAGAGATCAATTTTGAATAATAATTCTCGCTAGTCCATTCAAAATGAAATTTAACTACAAGCCTTTAGATATTCCCCTTTTGATAACCTAAAAGCGAAAATTAGCACTCAAGACTATGGTAAGTTGATATTGATGCATTAATTGCAATTTTTTATGCAAAGTGCAAAACATCTATCCATTTCACAGTTTCAAGTCCTTTAAATATCTTAAGAAAAACAAAAAAAAGTTTTGGAAATCTACCTAGCCTTTCAAACTGAAATTTGTCCCCAACGGCAGCATTTCCGAGTGATGCTACAGCATATGCATCAGGTATCACCTCTTTGGAAAGTGGATTCAGGTCAACAAGCCAATCATCAAGTTCAGCAGGGTTCTGAAGCAGCAGTTACATTATAAGAATTTATCAAATTTGCCCCAGGAATAGAGTAGTAGGGGGGAAACAAACAGTAAAAAATGTAAAGTATAAAAGTTCCCAGAAAGTAAATAAACATCAAACCTCAGAGTTGAACAACTTGTCAAACAATCTGACTTCCACCTTCAGAGGATCAACCCCAGGAGAAGATTCAGCAACCCAGTGAAGAACTCCCTGTATAATAAATGGAAAATTCATCCAAAAGAGACAGCAAGAGTATAAATTTTGCAACCCTTAAAAGTTTCTTCGACAAAATCACATTTGAACCGCTAATTCCAGTACGACTGAATCTAGACTAGGAGAAAGTAAAAACACCTTTGGCTTCGTCTTCTTTGAAGGATCATATTCTGTCCGGATCTCAATAACAGTTTCATTATCATCAGCTAGGATAACCTCTGTGCACTTTATGGGGAATGCATATCTGCGCACACAAAAAAATTCAAACCACAACCAAAATCTGCTCATTTGAATAACAAACATGAATCTATAATATATACATACCTGAGCAGGACCGATTTACCAGGAGCAAGACCATAGTAATCTTTTGAATCTTTCATACGAAAATCAGAACGCTCAATGTATACAATTTTGGAAAAGGGAACCTAGCATGAAGTGAAGCAAAGCATGAGAAGTTACAGGATACAAAATCAAACAATTGGAGCAATATTTGGTCTAAAATATCACATTTTCATAGCAATCGATAATGAGTCCAAAGTGATTATTGTAATTGGTACTAATAAATCATTTGATAAAAATTCAAACATTAACATCAATCGTGACACCCCCCCCCCCAAAAACAAAAAAAAAAGGATGGGGAGGAAAGTGGAAGCAGAGAAGGTAAGTCCTGCAAACTGTTCCAATTTCTTACTCATCTTTGTGGTCAGGCAAATCACCTTGTAAAAAGAAGACAAATCATCTGTCTGAGCATCAGGCCATTTTTTCGCATCAAGATCCAAAACTGACCCAGATTCCATATTGGTAATGACTACCTACGAACGCTAAAAAGATTAGCAGGGCACCCAAATAAGAAGGTACATAAAGAACAAAAGCTGAAAGATAACCACCTTGAGAGGATTGAGCACAACCAAAGTGCGCGGTGCTGTTTTATTTAGTTCTTCCCGAATGTGGTATTCAAGACGATCCAAGTGTATTATGCTACAATCACTGCAAACATTAAAACACAACCCAATAAGTATTGAAAAACATGCTATGTCTTCATGTATGACCATAATATATAAATTCGACCTTCTAGTGATTCCAATCCCTCGAACAAAAGCATTGATTGAAGTTGAAGTGACACCCCTACGCCGTAAACCAGCAAGTGTCATAAGACGGGGATCATCCCAACCATCCACATACTTGTTTGTCACTATGAAATTAAGCTGCAAAAGCATATCAGTCAAAATATACTGAATTTATTATAAGCAAAACAGAATACATTTTAAAGCCTTCAGTAGAAAAGTGTCCAATATGTTCTCACCTTACGCTTTGACATTACAGTGTTTGTAACATTCAGCCGTGAGTACTCCCATACGTAAGGTTGGTAAAGTCCCAACGCATGTAACAACCAGTAGTATGAAGCACGCCGTGTCTCGAATTCAAGGGTGCACAGCTACACAAAGTACATGTAAATATAAACAAAACAAATTGAAACTTCATATGAATAATTTGAGTGCAATACAAAACCCCAATGGAACTGAAGGTCATAAATGGTATTCAGGATATGAAGAGCTAACATAGAAATCAAGAATCCCCATGCTAGTTAAAAAATAATTTTTAATCTTATTCATGCTAACGGGGAGTGATGGAACAAACATCAAGAGAACAGACCTTGAACTTGACCATAAAAAACAAATATTACTTTTGAAATAAGGAGCTCAGAACTAGCTTTTTAACTTGAAACCACAGTCAGATGAATGGCTTGGGAGCCATAACATTCATTTAGCACATTTCTGAAAGCAACAATAAAATTAGAACAGGCTGACTTTGAAACCCAAACTTCTAAGTCCATAACACACAAGTTCCCAAAACACACAATAAAGACCACTCCATACACCATGTAATAGTTACCAGAATGATTTGGCTGTCATGCCCGAACAGACCAAACATCTTCTCTTCTATTTTTTAATAGAACACAGGTATTGACTAGTGGCAAACCTTATTCTCAATTATCGAGGGCAATAATCTAATGACAAACAACCAACCTACTTCACTTCCAACTAATAACTCATACATAAAAAGTAACATTAATCATGCAAGCATGGATGCCATGAATGATGCGCATCAGAAACAATTAGTATTATAACAAGTTACCGTCGTTCAGAGTAGCCACACATCCCAACCCTAAACAAGTCTATAACGAAAACAATCCTAACTCAGGAATAGTCATGAGTCAGTAAAACTTACAGGCCAGATATCATTCTTAAAAGTTAAAGCAATCAAGTTATTCACAAGTAGTAGGGCTTCATCAGAAGATCATAAGAAACATAAACTTTCACAAAAGAACTACTTTTTTTCCACAAACAGATCATCCCACTTTGCATTATTTTAATAAACCATAATCCATCAACATATTTGAAAGGTCAAAACCTCTGTCATTACAGGTGAAAAAGCAGCAATAATGCCAAGTCAGAAACCATAGTCCATCTTCAGATTTGAGTTTAACACTGTTCTCACTGTTCTCTCATTTTGCACATGCAAACCATAAGGATGAATGGGGTGATTATATACCATGCCAACAGATTTCATAAATTCATCCTATAGAGATACAATGAAATTAAAAAAAAAAAAAAAAAACGACATACTGAATGTGTGATATTCTCAAGAGAATCCACAATGCAGTGAGCATAATCATAACTCGGATAAATGCACCACTTGTCTCCTGCATGCGGGTGAGGAGTAAACTGCAAAGTATAAAAGAAAGTCATAACACTAAAATATGTCAAACTAGACAGTTTAGGTAATTAGTGATGTTTATGGGCCACACTTGCCTTGATACGATACGCAATAAGGTCATACATATTGTAATTATCACTCTGCATGTCTTGCTTCATTCTGAGTGTAGCTTTGCCTTCGTCAATCATGCCTCGTTTCATTTCATCAAAAAGTTTCAATGAATCTTCAACAGGCCTATCCCTCCAAGGGCTGTTCACCTTCTTTTCTCTGTACTCCTTTATCTCTTCAGGAGTCTGGAACCAGTATTTGCTAATTTAGATAACTTTTTTTCTAATCCAATGTCAATAGTTTAATACAAACCAATTTCAGAAGCTAAAAAGAACAAAGCCATTTTTGTGGACTTTTCTCAGCCATATAAATTGCAAATCACAGCTCAGTAAATACAATATCATGTAACTGTTAAAAATCAGCCTTGCCCCAGAAACTTTGCGGTCAAGCACAAAAGGAAGGCTCTTTTGGATGAAAAATCAAGAAACATGAAAGATCCCTTTTCTTCTGGAAGGTTTTTAATAGGGAAAAAGAAAAATGATAAGAAAAAATTATATATGTACTTATATATATCCAGATGGCAAATATTTGTATTCAACCTGATGATCAACATAAGCATGGCCACTTCGTATTAATTCTACGGCCAAATCATACAGTTCTTGAAAATAGTCACTAGTGTAAGTGATCTGCAAAAGAACCAGCAGTCAGCAAATCTACTTATCACATAAACTCGGAAGAAATATGCCATTCGTGTCGAGAAAGATCATACCTTGAAGGGTTCCCAACCCATCCACCCAACTATTTCTTCGATATGATTGATATATTCTTTCTTTTCAGCCTCAGGATTTGTATCATCATATCTAGAATTGCCAAAGATCAGAACATCAAGGTTCAGAAAAAAGTACCACTAAGAACATCCTTATAACTTTTCAGTTCATAGAAAGCAGTCCAAAAATTGGGAATTGGGAGTTATAAATGAACTACTGAAATATATAAGAGACCTTTATTCAAGCAACCACAAACCTATAAGTGCTAGTAATTCTTTGCATCTTTTTTTACAAGAAAAAAAGTACATATATCAAAGGCACCAAAGGGGTGCCACCCAAGTACAAAAAGCTATCTACACAATAGAATCTCAAAGAGGCTTATGATATTTTCATCATTTCCAAAAATAAATCCCATCAAACCAAAACCCAAAAGTATGTAACCACCCATCCTTGATGATGGCTAAGGGGTTTTTCTTTGCCGTCAAAAGCTATCCTATTCCGTTCAAGCCAAACCTTAAAATCAACTATATTTACCCTCCAATGAACAGTCAATAATAGAAAACAATTAGGTCAAATAAAAAGTATACATGTATTTTTTTTATAAGTAAAATGTATAAATAGAAAGAAAAGCGCACCAAGGGGGTGCAACCCATTTACAAGGCTATCTATAGGAGAGGGAGCCAACAAAATCAACTATATCTACTTCATTTACAAAAGAATTTTCTTTGACCCAAAAAATAAAGGCATTGAACCACCTCAACCTAATTACAATTAAAGATCTCTCAACGCCATCAAAAGCTCTATGATTCTTCTCATTTCAAACCAACCAAAAGATAGAAAAAGGAATCAAAGAGTAAGCATGTATTAACAATGTAATAACAAAATCATAATTAAAACTAATTAGGTAATGCCCAAACATGCACTGCAAACTAATAAGATTGCATTGGCACTACCTATGTCCAACAGTCATCAAGTGAAAAGGCAAGGTCTCAACCAAATATGTTAACCACAGCAATGGCAGTCTAACAATCTTCTAGTTTTTAATTTCTATTCAGAAAATTTAAAACAAAAAAAGGTGTAATACTGCTTTAGTCAACCGAACAGGAGCTCAATGTTATAGTCATTTTGCATACTGAAGATTTCATAGGTATGCCATCAGCATAGAGATTTTAACCCAAATTTATGTTCTGTGACCACCAAATGCCAGGACGAATTTATGAGTGCATTTCTTGATTTTACAATTTGTCCTAAAAATAATGCTATATTCTATTAACCAGAAAAAATAAAATATAATGCTGAATCCCAGCCTACTTTAGAAACCATTTAATTTGCGAGGCCTATTCTACAATGAACATGGAAAACATAAGAGTTGACAGACTCAAAATGCTGTATTCTGTATTCACATAGTATTAGCTCAAAAAATGATACCCACTTACAATCATGACAACCAAGTTGTACTAACTAACGAGTTAGATGTAGATCCAATGCCTTTAAATTACAACTTAAAAACTTCAGGGAAATAATAAATGCTGCAAGATGAATAAGTTCTAGTTGCTTTAAAATATTTTTTATATATTAGAAGAAAAAAAAGTTGAAAATTTAGAAAAAAATATTATTTGAAATCAAGACAAAAGAAACAAACTTCGATGGTAATTTTCAAGTAAAAATAAAAACAAAGAAAGAAAGAAAAGGGCTTGAAAACTAAACATAACTAAAAGCTCCACTTATAAATTAAAGTAGCACAAAAGCAAAATTTTCACCTCAGATAGCAGCATCCACCTCTCTCTTTCGCCAGACCGAAGTCAACAAACATTGCCTAAGAAAAAATAATAAAATAAGGAAAAAACAAAAGCTCAAAGCATAGGGTCAATAACAAACCTTACTCTTTCTTATCATTTTTATTATTTTTTTCCTGGATAAATCATCTCACACCTTAGTATTAATTGTACATCTTACCTTTGCATGTCCAATATGCAGATACCCATTTGGTTCAGGTGGAAAGCGGGTAAAAACTTTTCCCCCTGTTGCCTTCAAGTGTTTGTCAAGCATTTCCCTTGTATTGCTACATCTTAGCACAGAGCCATCACTGAAAAAGATTTCAGTATGCACCTGATAATACACAAGAGAGTCATCATATTACTTATCAAATGCTTATAGATAGCTGCGCATGTGAGAATCTAAAGCAATGGTTAGCCATAAACTATACAAATGATTCATGAATTACACAAATACAATTACAACATAAACAGAGATCATAGCCTAAGTAATACAATCTAATCAACCTTCTCAACAAGTCGTCGTCTTTTCTTTTATATTCTATTCATGAATCATCATCACCAATTTTTTATTATATTCCTATTAATCACCAACCCTTTTAGTTTTTTATATGGATAACACCATCATTATCATCCCAATAAACTCAAAGGGCTCTTAAATGTCTTTGTTCTGACCAACACTGTTATTCTTTTTTTGGTGGGAACTGAGACATTTCCAGATGTATAACAGTCAAAAGGAGCAGGAAAAGAGATGGTATTATTGAACGGTGTGAGAAAACTCCACGAACAATAAAGATTGGGATTTAGCATATATTAACCAAAAATATTTTATCACTTACCCTGGAATTCTCTTCCGGTTGAGGGAATATTGAATATGGATTAAGCTCTTCTTCAGATGGCTGTGCTGGAGTATCATCAGAAACAGTTATCTCCTACACGATAAGCACACAAGCGGAAAAAAATTATAAATCCTATCACAAAAAGATGCATGCAAGAAGTTATAAGAATGTAACTTGGCTCACTTGCTTTTCCTTCTTCTCTTTCTTATCCTTCTTTTTTGAAGGCTTCTCATCATCAGCTGCAGTTCTTTCACCAAGTAGTTCATACAATTTTGCATCTATGAGTTGCTGTCATATACAAAGGCATGGAAATCAGAAAAGTATAACAATATTTTTTTCATAATTGGGGGTTGGAGGATTTGAACTTGGGACTAAAAAGAGATGTGGTTACCAATTGGGCTATGCCCAAGCCACCTTAATATAATTTTGTATAACAAAATTATAGTAACTACCACAGCTGTTCTAAGTTCTAGCTATTGACATTCAGATCTGAGAGAAGAGAGAGGAGAAAGGGAGAAAAAGAGAGAGCATTCACCTTTACAATCTTCAGATCAGCCCACGGGAGCCTCTTTCGAACATGCCCGAATAATTCACCCACTAGAGGAAAATATAGACATCAAATAAAACATTGAGCAAAATGGGATAATAAAAAACAAAATTGGGAGTTGAGAAGTAGGTTCCAACATCTGTGCATGCACAGACAAGTCACCAAAGCAACATGCAGGTGAAAATGCCAAAAGAAATATAACAGGTGCAACCGCCCTCCGCTTTGTGCACGTATACCTTCCCTGTGTGCAAGAGGGAGGGAGAGAAAGTGATTCCTTATTTTCAATTAGTATCCTGGTTTTCTCCTAAGAGATTTTCTAATTACTAAAATTTGGTAGTCCCCCTCCCCCCTTTCCTCCAAAAAAAAATTTATATGTGCAAAGCTTGACATAAACATTCCCTCTAGCCTATAGCCACATACAACTATAATTGTCAATGAAGATTATATGCACTAATTCCACATTATTGAAATACACAATTCATGCTCATAAACAAGGGACCAACGAACACTGATTGGGATCCAAACCATGGTAAAACCGATAACAGAAAAAACAATGCGGAGAAGTAAAAACTTTTAGAACGCTTTAAGAATCAAACACTAACCATTGATTCGGTAACGTAACTCTAAAATCGCATTTTTATTCTCTTCAAAAATCTCCTCAACAGTTTGTTTGATATCATCCACAGAGATTTCAACCCCTGTTTACAAGTACAATTAAGTAATCAATGTCTTAACTCCAGAAAAGGATGCATAAAATTTAAGTAAATGCAAAGAATATTCGAAATTCATAGTCGTGCTCATGGCATGTTCAAAAAAAGTGAAACCAAATTGCTATCATAAGTGCCACAATAGTCATAAGAAAGATCTAGGATGAAGAAAACTTAGACATAGTATGTCAAAAGAATGAAATGTTATATCCTACCAACACCACATGCTTCTTCGAATTCATTCAACTTAAAAATCTCTGAACCAGTGCTTGCAAAAAATGAAAATGCTGCTTCCAACTGGGCTGGGGTCTTAATCTGGCAAAAGTATTACTGTGTAAGAATAGTTGTACAGCAAAAAAAACTTCAAAATTAACCACCTTGTTTATATTTAAAATAAAAAACACTATTTTACTAACTAACTAGAGAAAACAAAGAACAAAACAAAATAATCAGGCTAAGAGAAAATACTGCTGCAATAAATGCAGAAAGTATAGAACCTTAAAGAATAAAGGAGAATTTGTATTAAACCTTAGAGGAGACAATGTATTCAAGCAAGGTTGGGCGATGTACAAGGGCATTTGCTGGGTACTTTGTAGCAACCTGTCATTCGTTCATTTACATGGAAATTAACTCAACAGAAAATCCTTAAACTGGGGAAAAAGATTCAAGAATTACGAAATGATTTTTGTTGAATGTAGATTCAAAAAATGATGAATTTATCTAAGATGCAATGGATTATAAAATTATTAAGTAAATATTTTGACTCCAAGAGCATTTTTATTTTTTTTCTTTTTTTCTTGTGGTGATTCCTGAAGAGCATAGCAAAAAAAAATAGTGGAATAATTAATCAATGAATTATCTTACAGTGTACAGTAGATTTCCGACAATGCGGTCACATCCATCTGTAACAGCAGCCTGAAACACATAACAAAGGGCGTATATATTATATAAACAAAAGGAAAGGAGCTACCAAAATTGGCTAATTAGCTAGCATGAGAATATCAAATAAATTAGAACATCAATTAACACCAAAGAATAACCTCAAAAACATAACCTCTGTTTAACTAGAAAGGACAAAAAAATAAAAAACCAAAACCATAAAAACTAAGATTTCTATAGGTTATAACTTCCTAATTAAACAACCCCCTTCATGAGATTATCCAGTACTCACAGAGCACGGACTCTGTCTCACTCGATACACGCGGACCTCACCTCGTTGAGCCACACATTGTGTAAATTAATCAAAATAGCAGTAGAAGAAGAAATATCACTTGGACACAAAATTAGCCACAAAGATATATGGAATTTACTATATATTGATTTGTTTAGTTGAGTTTTTTTTTTACTTCAATTTCATTTCCTATTCTCCACAAAACAAAAAAACACAATCTAAAGCAGAAGAACCAAAGACTACCTTTCTAATTCTAACGGCAACCAAACATAGCAGCAGCACCGAAACCAAAAATTTCGATTAAACAACATAGTATTAACAAAACACATACTGAGAAAAAGGAAAAAAGGAAGAAGACGACGAAAATAGAGTACCTCGTGAATCACAGCCGTTAGATTGGCAGTGACCTTGTTGTTGGCTATGGTGTTTCGCGCGGTTCGCTCGTCTAAGCCAATCTTCAATAATAGCTCCAATGATTTCTCGGACTTCTCGTCTTTGACCACCATAATCAGTAGTCCGATATAAATAAAAATTACAGAGGGAGAGGACTACGGTTCTTGTTGGTGCAGAGTGAGGCTAAGGAATGTTAAGAGAGAATAAAAAAGCCCTAATGGAGTAAATTAGCGGAATCAAGGTGCGTTTTGTGTTTGAAAGGAAAGGAGAGAGAGTCTGTGGAATCCGTAGAGAACGGGGCCGGGGCTTTAAGAAAGCATTTTGGGAAATATCTTGCTGGGTGACGATGTGGAGTTATGGACTGGGATGATCGATGCCTCATGACTTGGGCCTCACGTAATGCTTCTATGACCCGATTTGTTTTGGACCTCTCGCTGACGAGTGAAACACAAACATGTTTCTATGGGTCACCAGGTCAAGGTCATTTCGTCTGTATTAATTGGAGTAAATTATAGAAAAAATAGTGTTGATCTCAAAGATCCTGTATAACCGGAGAGTTATCCTGAAATGAATAATAATTGTTTTAAAAAAATTTAAATACTGAAGGCACTATTAGGTAGCTTATCCAGTTTACATCTGCATAGCAAGAAAGAGAGAAATCATTGGCAGAAGAAAGACGTAAACCATGATTAGTGGTTCCATATAAATATTGAAAAATATGTTTGACAAGCTGAAAATAAGTCATGCGAGAAGCATACAAAAATTGACTAGTCAGATTAACAGCATATGCAATATCAGGTCGAGTCATGGTTAAATACTGTAGACCTCCAACCATACTCCTATATTTAGAGGGATTTACTAGAAGTTCACTGTCATGTAGGAAAAGTACAGATTGGGAAGGAAGAGGAGTTTTAATAGGTTTTGCAGATGATATAGAAAATTTAAGTAAAAAGTCTTCGATGTATTTAGTTTGAGAGAGAAACAAGCTGGTGGGGTGATGGACAGCTTCATGTCAAGGAAATAATGAAAATCACCAAGATCATTCATAGCAATCTAGTTAGATAAAGTGTGTATAAAGCGAAAAAGTAAGGTGGTGTTATTTTCTGTGAGGATAATGTCATCAACATACAAAAGTAAAATAAGAAAACCATGAGATGACTTGAGAACAAACATAGAAGTGTTAGGCCGACTACAAGAAAATCCAAGATAAAGAAGAAAAAAACTGAAGCGACAAAACCAAGCCCTATGTGTCTGTTTTATACCATAGATGACTTTACGTAATTTACAAACATGAGAGAGATGACTGTTATCAACAAAAGTAAGAGGTTGTTTCCTGACACACAAGGTTTGAAGATTGGGGATAGGCGGCTATGGCGGCAAGAGAGAAATTGTAAGAAGGGACTATAGGGCAGCAGCGTTAATAGAGGGAACATTATGGCTGATGACGTTGTAAGGATGGGTGGTAGGGCCAAAAATTGTAGGGAAGGGATAGTGGTGTTGGGTGATGTCATGGCTTGGGAGAAAGTTAGTATGCGTCGGCTGGGGGAATTGTGAGGGTGACGTCATGGTTGGTGATGGCAACAGAGGGAATTATGGTGGTGACGTCATGGGTGATGTGAGTGGGGAGGGAAGAAGTGTTTGGCTATGTGACAATAGCAAGGAGAGGGAGGGTTTGGCTAGAATTTTCAAGGGAAGTAGAAGTAAAAGAACTATTTTTCATGATTTTGGGTTTTGAGAATAGCAAGGAGAGGGAGGGTTTAGGTAGAATTTTCAAGGGAAGTAGAAGTAAAAGAACTATTTTTCATGATTTTGGGTTTTGAGATCTTACTGCTATGATACTATGAATGAGGTTAAAATAGAATTTAAGGCTTTGTAGCACTAGAATAACGAAGGGTTGAGATATTTGAGAGGGTGTAATGAGGTTTTGAGATAGTGAGAGTTGAGAGGGCTTTACAATTTTTCTGTTATTCAAAAAATTATACCATAAATTTTGGTGATTGTGTTTATTAATTTTTATCTTTATGGTTATGTGATTTTATTTCATGTGGGTGTGTGGATTAAATCTGCATTGTTACAGGTTGTGTACATTCAAGGAGGGGTGTGGAAGGAGGTGATCCCAGAGTTAGTTCCAGCGACTGGGGATAATGTTCTTGTTGCAGTGGGCTATGAAGGCATGAGAGGTAGGATTGATGATTGTATGGGTGATTATGGCGTAGGCTATATGGAGTAATCGAAATCAGTTGAACTTAGGGAAACAGGGGAAGAAGCCAGAAGAGGTGCATCGCTTTGTTAAAAATTATTGGACAGAAGTTCATGAGGTTAACGGGAAACCATATACTGCAGTAGATGGCAATGAGGCACAGGTGGTTCGTTGGCAACTTCCATCATCTTCTCTGGTAAAGGTTAACGTTAATGGTGCTATATTCAAGGATGATTCATCAGGTGGTGTGGGTGTGGTGGTAAGGAATGCAAAGGATGAATTTCTAGTTGGGTTATCAGCTCGGGTAGGAAGTGTAGTCGATCCTTTTGTAATTCAAGCAATGACCACTGCAAGGACTGCGTTGGCCTTTGCGTTTCATCATGGCTTATATCTAATGCATCCTCACTTGATTCTTACTAGACAAATCTCCCTTGGAATGCAATGTTTGCCTCCACTTGGGCTCTTTGGTCCACATATCGTCTCTTTTAGAAAGGTCGAAGCCTTTGAATTTTTCACACTGCCATTCCCCCTAAACGTTCTCCTGGTAGCACTTGCTTTCAGGGCAAATGGAATCCACCGTGTAACAAGATCCCTTGGGTATTTGGATGTTTTGAATTCTATTTTTAAAGAATGAAAACTATTTTTCTTTTTTATTTTTATTTTCAATTTTTTAATTCTATAGAAATCGTTAAATAATTGATGGAATATACCAAAATTAAAAACTAAAAATTTATTTAAAACAAAGAAAATCATAATTAAAAAATAAAAAGAGAAATTAAAATGTTGCAATTTAAAAATTAGAGTCTTAGTGGTATGGCCCAAAATACTCCGGCCTAGTAAACTCTCCGGCCCAATAAACACTCCGGCCTATACACACTCTGGCCCAATAGACACTCCGACCCAACAGACCTACGCCTGACCCCCCCATCTCTACACACACAGCTCTGTAGCCACCTTACGCCACCCTATGACATGCCGCCCTACAGCTGTCTACATACACAGCCCTACAGCCACCCTACAACACGCCCTCTCCTAAGCTTGTAATCAATGCCCTCCAACGGGCGGATGGCTATAAATAAGCCAAGGTATGGATTTTACAGGGATTCAGATTTTTTTGCTTACACTCCAATTACTTAAGCCCTTGGTTTCTCTCCTAAGCCCTCGTGTTATCTTAAGCTTCGGAACTCCCTCGGAGGTCTCTCCCTCCCCTCCTTCCGAGGGCTTTTAGTTCATCCCTGTTACTTGTGCAGGGCCTAGGCCACATCAGCACCAAGGCCACGTCAATATCCGGGCCACGTCAGCACTAACAGTTTTTTGGCATCAATAGATTGGTGTCGTCTGTGGGAAATCACCATCTCTCGTTGAACAGTAGAAGCAAAGAAGTCTAAAGAACTCATCTATTGCGATGCCAAGCCGTCCGACACCACGTAGCACACTTTAGAGTTTCAAGTGCACACGGCCGAGCGCCGTAGTGCACATGCCCCTGTCAGAACTATTGCTAAGTGCACACGGCCGAACACCGTAGTGCACATGCCTCTGTCCGAGCTGTTGTTAAGTGCACACGGTCGAGCATCGTAGTGCACATGCCTTTGTCCGAGCTGTTGCTAAGTGTGCATGGCCACGTCGTAGTGCACATGCCCCTGTCCGAGCTATTGCTAAGTGCATACGGTCGAGCACCGTAGTGCACATGCCCCTATCCGAGCTGTTGCTAAGTGCACACGGCCGAGTGCCGTAGTGCACATGCCCCTATCTGAGCTATTGCTAAGTGTGCACGACCGCGCCATAGTGCACATGCCCCTGTCCGAGCTGTTGCTAAGTGCATATGGTCGAGCACCATAGTGCACATGCCCTTATCCGAGCTGTTACTAAGTGTGCACGGTCGTGCTGTAGTGCACATGCCCCTATTCGAGCTGTTGCTAAGTGCACACAGCCGAGCGCCGTAGTGCACATGCCCCTGTCCGAGCTGTTGCTAAGTGCACACGGCCGGGCACCGTAGTGCACATGCCCCTATCCGAGCCATTGCTCAGTGCACACTAGTGCACACGTCCCTGTCTGAGCCATTGCTCAGTGCACACTAGTGCACATGCCCCTGTCCGAGCCATTGCTCAGTGCACACCAGTGCACACACCCCTGTTCAAGCTGTTGCTAAGTGCACACGGCTAAACGCCATAGTTCACATGCCCCTGTCCGAGCTTCAGTGCACACTTGTGAACACTGGCCGAGCTTTAGTGCACACTGCCCGAGCTTCAGTGCGCAATAGTGCGCATGGCCAAACTAAGTCGCGCACACCCAAGGCCGAGCATTGGCATTTGTGTGCAGACCCTCGGACAAGGCCAAGCTTCAGTGCGTAATAGTGCACATAGCCAAACTAAGCCACACATACCCAAGGGCGAGCATTGGTATATGTGTGCAGACCCTCGGACAAGGCCGAGCTTTAGTGCACACTTGTGCACACTAGCTGAGCTTCAGTGCACACTTGTGCACACTAGCTGAGCTTCAGTGTGCAATAGTGCATACTGCCAAACTAAGCCGCGCAAACCCAAGGCTGAGCATTGGCATATGTGTGCAGACCCTCGGATAAGGCCGAGCTTTAGTGCACACTTTTGCGCACTGGCCGAGCTTCAGTGCGCAACAGTGCGCACGGCCAAGCAATTGCGCGCACACCTAAGTTCAAGCTACAACATATGTGCTCATACGCTCGGACTCGTCCCAGCATCAGTGCACACTAGTGCGCACAAGCCGAGCATCAGTGCGCGATAGTGCGCAAGACCAAGCAATCGCGCGCACACCCAAGTCTGAGCTATGGCATATGTGCTCATATGCTCGGACTCATCCCAGCATCACTGCACACTAGTGCACACAGGCCGAGCATCAGTGCACAATAGTGTGCACGGCCAAGCAATCGCGTGCACACCCAAGTCTGAGCGTTTGAGCTGATTGTCAAACGCTCGGCCAAGTTTCACCAAGTCTGAACGTTTGAGCTGATTGTCAAACGCTCGACCAAGTTTCTCCAAGTTCGAGCATTTGAGCTACTTGTCAAATGCTCGGCCAAGTTTCTCCAAGTCTGAACGTTTGAGCTGCTTGTTAAACCCTCGGCCAAGTTTCTCCAAGCCCGAGTGTTTGAGCTGATTGTTAAACACTCGGCCAAGTTTCTCCAAGGTCAAGCGTATGAGCTGTTTGTCATACCCTCGGCCAAGCATCTCTAGGGCCGAGTGTTGGCCAGGCATCTCAAGGCGTTGGCCAAGCATCTCCAAGGCCGAGCGTATGAGCTGCTTGTCATACCCTCGACCAGGCATCTCCAGGGCCGAGCGTATAAGCTGCTTGTCATACCTTCAGCCAGGCATCTCCAAGTCTGAGTGTATGAGGTGCTTGTCATAACGCTCGGCCAGGCATCTCCAAGGCCGAGCATATCAGCTGCTTGCCATACCCTCGGCCAAGCATCTCCAAGTCCGAGGCCTAGCGCATGAGCTGCTTACGCTCGACCAGGAATCTCCAAGCCACTAGCTGCCAACGTCCCAAATCTTTTAAGTATAAACGCTTGGCCACGGCACCAACATCACGTTTTACTTCCTCAAGGCACAAGTACCTGAGGAAGTGGGGGACCTGTGATGTGACCCAAAATACTCTGCCCCAATAAGAAGCGGCTCGCTAATGTAGCACATAAACACTCCAACCCAATAGACACTCCAGCCCAGTAAACTCTCCGGCCCAATAAACACTCCGGCCCATACATACTCCGGCCCAATAGACACTCCGGCCCAACAGACCTATGCCTGACCCCCATCTCTACACACACAGGTCTGCAGCCACCCTACGCCACTCTACGACATGCCGCCCTACAGCCGTCTACATACGCAGCCCTACAGCCACCCTACAGCATACCGCCTTGCAGCCACCCTACAATACGCGCTCTCCTGAGCTTGTAATCAATGCCCTCCCACGGGCGGATGGCTATAAATAAGCCAAGGTATAAAATTTACAGGGATTCAGATTTTTTTGCTTACACTCCAATTACTTAAGCCCTCGGTTTCTCTCTTAAACCCTCGTGCTAACTTGAGCTTCTGAGCGCTCTTGGAGGTCTCCCCCTCCCCTCCTTCTGAGGGCCTTTAGTTCATCCCTGTTACTTGTGCAGGGCCCAGGCCACATCAACACCTAGGCCACGTCAACATTCGGGCCACGTCAGCACCAACTGTTTTTTGGAATCAACACTTACTAACTATCTTATTTATGTGAATAATATTAAAAGAAAGAAGAGTGAAAGGAATTTGAGCAAAGAATCTCAGAATAATTTCATTTTTGCTTTCATGTAGGCAATCTGTGAGAGAGGCTATGAGTTACCACCATGGCAGAATTTGTATGGTCAAAGCGACGTCGCATAAGACCACACTTTACTGCCACATTTACACTGTCCCATGAACTTCAAATTAAAATACCCTTTTTAATTGTTCCTCTTCCGTCACCCCCCCCACTCAAACATTGACTGTACCATAAAATTCAATCACGTTATCTCAAGCGCGTGGGAAACATGAATCTAGCTATTAATTTAGGAGATGCTTCACGCGCAACCTTTCGCGGTTAGGATTTGAATGTAGCTTGAATGATGTTAATAATTTTAATGTGTCTTAATTAGTATTGATTGAATGGGATCGTGGTGTTTTAACTTTTAAATTATATTATACTTTGATTAGTATAATTTTTTTAATTTGGTAAATTTTGAGGTTTTTTTTTTTTTTTTTTTTTTTTTTTTTTTTCTGTTAACCGTTGTTAGTTGCAAAATTTCGATAACCAAACCGAACCAAAAGTTTGGTTACCGAAAGAAATAGTTTGGTTTATGGTTATAATTTTGGACAAACCAAAGTTTTGATTATGGTTATGATTCCACCAAATTTTGTGGTATCGAATCATGTTCACCCTTAGATCTTATGGTGACTCACTTAAAAGTAAAAATCACTAGATATATTTTCCAGTCAAATAATACATTTGGTGATAAAAAAAAACTTACATTGAGTAGTAAGCAATACATTTAATGGTAAATACTAAAAAATAAAAAATTAATTGGACCATCAACTTAAACTTTTAAAATAATTAGTAATTCAATTATTTTTTAATAATAAAAAAATATCACTAAATATATTGATTTTATCACCAAATAAATTTTTTATAATTAAATATATTGTTTTATCATGAAAATGTTGGAATTGTGAGTTACCGGAGTATGCGTCCATGATGTATGAGGTTTAAGTTTTTTTCTCTTGAACCAAGAGAATAATAAAGGAGAAAGAGGGAAAGAGAGAGAAAAGAACTTATAATTGAATGGCCTTTTTATGCTAAAGTACTTTCATTTTTTAATGTTTTTATTTGAAGTTAACCGAGTTTGTTTTGGCAAATGTATGTTTTAAATCTACAGTGAAATTTGCATTATCTAAGGCCTTAATGAGGTCAAGTATTTTTTTTTTCATATATATATATATATATATATATATATATATATATAACAGTTACTACATAATTACTTTTCTAACTTTAATTTGGGAGGGCTAAGCCCCTTGGGCGGCCAATCAATCCATATTGAAGTATATATTTTTTTGACATGGCACTCACATCCATTATAATCAAAAACATATATTTTTTATTTTTAATTAATTTTGAACCTGTGCAAATGCACAAGAATATTTTGTTTATAAAAACAAAATGTGAGGAAAAAAATATTAATTAAAAATAATTTATTTTATAATAATAAACATTTGAATTAAATAAAAAATTATTTATACATTTCTAATTTAAAGCCTTATTTTTTTTGTGTTGTCTAAATATCCATACAATAGTGCTTGCTGCAAAAATAGTACATATTTCCTCCCCTTGTGTAACATATTAATAGTAACAGAATAGAAAATAATTTTGATGATAAATCTTGTGTCGTTTTAGATAAACATATAGCAATATTCTCTTTTAGAATCCTTTATCATACTATTATAGCTCTTGCACTGCACACCAATCGATGTAATTGACAATTTATTTGTCATCTAAGATACTAACTGTTTTTTCTAAAATAACAATATTTAGTTTAGTTTTTATTAAAATAGTTCCTATTTGATTTTTTTAATATTTAAAATAAAATTTAGTTAATTTTAAGGTATATAAATGTAAGTATGCCAATTTGAAACAAATTTTTTAGATAATACTATATATTAATTTAATTAAGTTTAATATTTAAAATTAAAATAAACAATTTTTTTTTATAATTTTAAGAGATAGTTACAAAAATTGAAGCAGAAGGTAAGACTTCTAAGAGATAATTACTAAAATTGAGGTAATTATTGACATATATTTATAAAGTAAATAATTTTAAATACAAAAATATTCATGATATATTTAATTTGGATAAAAATATTCATGATATATTTAATTTGGATTAAAATAATATGTATTTATTTTTTTTGCTAATAAAACATCCATTAAATAAATATACTAATCACATATTTTATCAATATATATTAAATTTTTTCTCACTATTATATTTAAATTTTGTGTATTTCAATATTTAAAATTAACTTATTTCATTTTAAAAATCTTGCATTTTTTATTGCCTTTTATCTATATTTATTACCTTTTTCTTCTTATTATGTTCAAAGCATTTTTCTATCTAATAGCTTTTCAACTACTCATTATATCCAATTTTTTTATCAAATCATTTTTTTTTAATCTATTAGCCTTTTCATTTCCTCATTATATTTAAATTTTGTATATATTCATTGTACTAAAATTTTGCATATTTCAATATTCAGTTTATCTTATTTCATCTTAATATTCAAACATTTTTATCTATTAGTTTTTTAATTCAAAATTTGTATCTCAATATAAAAATTATTATACTTCATCTTAAAAATCTCTTATTTTTATCAGTATCTATTAACTCATGTAAACTAAGAAAATGAGATGAAAATGACATTTTCTACATCTTCATGATAGCCTTTTCCATATAATTGCAAAATAATAAAAAAGAGAACACCATAAAAATTCATATAGGATAAAAAAAAAAGTTTGTCTTTCCTATCCCCCTACCCCTGAAATAAAAAGAAAGAGAAACAAAAAATCAACTCACTTCAAAAAAATTTAGAGAGCTAAAATACATTAACAGTAAAAGTAGTTTTAGCAATTGAAATGGTCATTTGACATTAAATACAATACAAATCATTGTTGATCAACAAATATTTATTTAAATTTTATATACTCAAGTTGTTACTCAAAAAAAAAATTCAGATAACAATTTCCCAGTAGAACCAGAGAGAAAAAAAAAGCTTGATCCCAACCTTAACAGCTTTTATTTATTCACATTCACGTCAGAAACCACTTAAATCTGCATATTAACCCAAACCCATTATTAATAAACAAGTAAATCAAAATTTTTTTAAAAAATATTTTTTAATCAAACCATCAAAGCAAAGAATAACCACACCAAAAAGAATTAAACTATTCTTTATTCACATTTTGGCCGCTAAAGAAGATCATATCACCTGAAAGAAGCTGCAATTACAAAAGCCAAACAATGTCTTCATATGCACTGATCCACGAAACAATGAGAAGATGAGGGAGAAAAGAGAATTTACCTCATTGTTCCTGTGGCTAGAGTGGCCAGAGAAGTCGCGGTGGTTGAAAGGAGAAAATATCGATGCAATAGACTTATCAATGAAAATCAGTCTTATGCTCGTGTATTTGATCATTGTGCCAAATGTGATTTGATCATAAAAATGCTTTGAAGTGATTTTCTAAATTATTGTTATTTTTATTGTTTAACTTTCCCATAATTCAATAAGATAAAATCATTTTTTATATTTATTTTTGTATTAAATATAAAATTGAATGAAATCAAATTATTAATTTTAAAGACCGAGTTCGATTTTTCATATCAATAACTCTTTTATAGATGATAAAAATTATTATGTAAGTGAATATTAATCAAAAATTATTACGGTTATTATTAATTGAGACCGAGTTCTATTTTTCAGTTGAATGAAATTAAATTATTAATTTTTAAGACCGAGTTCGATTTTTCATATCAATAACTCTTTTATAGATAATAAGAATTATTATGTGAGTAAATATTAATCAAGAATTATTACGATTATTATTAATTGAGACCGAGTTCAATTTTTTAGATCAACAACTATTTTTATATTTATTTTTGTATTAAATATAAAATAAAATAAAATAATTAATTTTTGAAGACCAAGTTCGATTTTTTAGATCAATAACTCTTTTATAGATAATAAGAATCATTATGTGAGTGAATATTAATAAAAAATTATTACGGTTATTATTAATTGAGATCGAGTTCGATTTTTCAGATCAACAACTATTTTGTAGATGATAAGAATTATTATGCGAGTGAATATTAATAAAAAATTATTATGGTTATTATTAATTGAGAGATTAAATAATTTTGTTAGTTAAAAATAAAACATACAAATATTTGAATTTGAAAGTAAGTATATTTTATTCGAAAAAAATAATTTGATAATTAAGTTTTATGTTCATGTTAGCGTCCACATCATTGCTTATGTGACACGTTAGAACTGTTCTACTTATATATATATATATATATATATATATTATAAAAATAGAATCAACTGAATATAAATATATAAGTAATATAAATATATAAGTAAATATATATATATATATATATATATATATATATTTCACTGATAAATTTTTAGAAACTGAATAATAATTTCGTAAAAATCAACTGATTTTTTTTCTTTTATTTCAACATGAAATATATGTTTTGGTATTTGTTCTTAAATTTGAACATCCATTTATCTTCTTTATCCATTCACTATACTACAGCAGCATTGCCGCTTGTGTAAACAAAATCCATCCAATGCAGCACTTGACTGGAAGGGAACCATACAAAGTTTCTGCCCCATTATTCGTGGGTCCATCAATCATTCCGGGGCAGGACGATCCTAAAACTAGCCCACAAGATTATCACAACAAAACAAGCCCTTACGATGAAATCGTCGGTTCAAGATGCTGCTTCCTCTCCCGTTGTCACAACTCAATAAAAACTTGATAGGAGATGCCAAACGACGTCCAATACAAAGTTGCAAACATATAACATGTGCCGAGGAATGAAAGGACTATAGCAGACTGACACGCAGAGCTTGTCTATTTCTTCCATCCGTCCCTTACCCTTGCAAGCCCCAGTTGGGTCCCAAGATTATTTTTAATGACGTTTTTGTCCACATGACTAATAATCGCATTGATATCTTAATTATCAAGAAAATATGATGATGATGACGATGACGATGATGATAGGATATAGAAAATGCATTAATATGAGTCAACAGGAAATCTTTCCTTTCTTCTTTCCTTTTAATTGGAGGTTAGAAAAAAGTGGAGGCATCATTGGTTAGTTGCCTCGTCTAATTCGATTGATCCTATTCATAATTTTTGTAGGTTTAGAAAAAAAAAAATCAACGATTAGGTTAAAACTTAGATTCAATTTAAAAAGTGAGCTAAACTTGAAAGGTTAATAATTAAGTCAGATCTATTTGATCTGCTTAAATATTTATAATAAATAAGTATATATTTTATATAATGTATGATATTATACCCCATTTTAATAATAGTAATTAAGGTTGTAATGGAGTGTTAATTCATCTCGTAATGATCATTACATTATTTGGTTGGTTTAAAATGGTTGTAATGGGTTTTATTATATTGTAAAACCTATTACACCCAAATGTTGTAATAGACATTACACTTTTAAAGTAGTGTAATGGTCATTACATTGTAACCTTCATTTATTTTGGATTCACAATATAATTAAATATTAACATAATACTAAGTATTTGAAAATAATATAATTATCTAATATAATATAGTTAAATCATATAATATTATTATAGTAAATATATAATATATATAATAATAATATAATTTATTTATATTGATATAAAAATCATATATTGATAAACTAAATATTAGAAAATAATAAAATAAATATTAATACAATAATATAATTAACTAAATATATGATAGTTAAATAATATCATATTATGATAGTAAATAGTATGATATATATAATAAAATGGTAATAATATTAATTATCATGAAAAAGTATAAAATCATAAAATAATACATATGAATAATAATATAATATTATTATACTAAAAATATAATATATTAACATAAATAATATAATATATAATATATAAATAATAATACTAATATAAGATAATTATATGATACACTTATAAATTATTAATAAGTAAATAATAAATAAATATAAAATAACATGTTCAATATAAATAAATTAATATAATATAATAATTAATATGATTAATTATATATATATATATATATTTTATCACCAAATACATTTTAGTCAATCTGATTTCATTCTAGTGGTATGAACATGTTAACCAAACATTGTTATCGATTTCAACTTCAATTCAAAGGTTTTCTCCATGTTCTAACCAAATAATGTAATTGAATTCCAATCTTGATTCTATTACAGTTTTGATTACATTACTACCTCGATTACATTACAGTCTTAATTCTATTACTGTAACCAAATGGGACATTAGTGTTAGCATTATTTTACTGTAACATTCCATACAACGAAAAAACAGAGGAAAATGCAATAATCTATAGTAAGGTTTGTTTATTATTATTCTTTGCCTGTAATATTGTATTTTGGATTAATTTAGAGTATAATAAAAAAAGAGAAATTCAAGCCTGATAGTCGGGCTTAAACTTAGACTAACTTATTAAAGTCGGGTTTAGACAAATATTAAGGCTTGAATTTTCAAATCAGGATGAACTATATCTATAGAGCTTAAAATTTAGTGTAAGCCTGACCGAACTCAGCTCTAATCCGACTTCGATCCGATTTAGTTGATATCCATTTATATTTACTTGTGTTAGTACCAATGTTGTCACTCCTACCATGAGAGTGAAACACATCGGTTAAAATGTCAAAACATAGACATGTCTGAATTTGTTTTTGAAAACAATAATTTAAAAGAACCCTTTTATTATTTTTCAACTAAAAACATATATTGGTGTACTATGTTTAGATTTATAATCTTTCGTTTTAAATAGTGATATATTTTAATCAAAACCAAATGTTTAATCTAAATGTGTGTTCATTAAAATTGTTTTACAAATAGCTTTTAAATAATAAAAAATATGAAAGAAATTTATTTTAAAAAAATATAGATATATTTTTTAAAAAGAATATAACTTGTTTTCGAAAACACCAACATGAAATATTAAGTTGAGTGATGTTATTGGCACTCCAAAAAAATACTATTTAAACACCTCTCGTTTTGTTTAGGTACTTAAACTTACAATAATATCATTAATTAAATTATATTCTCAAAATCATCTAACTTCAATTTAGAACAATATTGCAAGATTATTCCTATTTAAATTGTTCATTAATTCTTTCGTAAGATTATTCCCATTTTAAGACCTTCCCTCTCACATGAGAAATTTTTACCTGCACCGGTGGAAAATTCACTTGTAATTGTTAGGTAACTTTACTGGTAACATGAATAGTAACTGTACCGATGTTACTAATGAAGTTACCTAACAATTACTAGTGAAGTTTCCATATGATGAAAAAATGATGTTTTTGTTATAAAAATTTGTAAATGAGAACAAAATATGATAATTAAGATTTAGAGACGTGTTATAAACACTATCTTTAATGCTTTATTCGTCCTCACTTGTATAAACAAGTTTGCTATGGGTTACAAACAAATAGTCATCTAGGATACAACCAAATCTCTTGTTTGAAGACTGCAAACAACAAAATCAGAAGAACTTCTGATTTAATTATACTTTGAAATAATGAGAATATTTTGGTAGAGTTTTGAGAGAAAAAAGAGAGAAGAAAGAATGAAAAATTATTGTGTTATGAAAGTGGGAAGTGATAGGTATTTATAGGTGCAGAAACGACTCTTCAAATGGTTATAGAAATACATGTTTTTCCAGTTGGAAAGACATGATTTTTCAAGATTTAATGAGAGCTTTACGACCATGCCAGGTAGCTTTTAACGAACCAGATCGTGTTTGTTTAAAAAATAGTTAAAAATTAATTAAAATCTAACATATTTTCTATTTAAATCACAATATTTGATTTAAACTAATGTCTTTTGATTTAATCTCACACATTTTCTGTTTAAATCACAACTATATGATTTAAAACTGATTCCTTTTGGGTTTTCAAACAACCCTTTACTCTCGTTTTAAAATGGTCCAAAATTAGCTATAAATGCTAATTTTTCTAACAATCCCCCACTTGTTTGAAAAACCAATTTTGAAAAAATACTGCCACAATATCTTCGAGTTTTATATGCATAAAATTTAAAACCTCCTATTAGAGTAAGCAACTCAAAGTCATATCAAAATGAATGGTGTCTGTTAGGTTAAACCAACATTCCTTTGTGATACAACCAGAGCCACTGTACATATACAATTCTCTTATTTCGGTGAGAATTAATTTCCATTTAGCACTATTATGGCCATGTGCTATATCATGATTTCATGAACTTTAAGAAAGTAAACCATAACTCTCTATAGTAAGCGGCACCACTCCTTCGTTCATATAGGTGGAGTTCCTCTTGTGTTTCCGTTACTAGAACGTATTCTATAACTTCATTAAGAGCCTAACCCATCCTCTAAAATGTAACAGACAATATTGTCTTTCTCAATTATGGGCCAACTTTGTGACAATATCAACAGTCAATCACAGTAATTTGTTATTACCCATTAAAATCTAGGACTAGTGGTTTACTAGCATTAGGTTGGGTTGCTATCACTGCTGACTTTTAAATGATTTAAGCTCTATCTCTCTAGATATACTACTTACTAGGTCTTTTGCGAGTTCCTTAGTAAGTAGATCAACCAAGTTCTTACTTGACTTTACATAGACAATTGTAATGATACTATCTTGTATCAATTGTCTCACATACTCATGTCTAAGATTGATTTGTTTAGACTTACTGTTATAAGTACTACTATAAGTCCTTGATAAAGTAGCTTCACTATCACAATAAAGTGAAACAAGAGGCATTGGACTAGGCCACAATTTGATATCTAACAACATATTCTTAATCCATTGGCTTCCTTCGCTATTGTCGCTAGGGAAATAAATTCGGATTCCATAGTTGAGTGAGATATATAAGTTTGTTTCTTGTTTGCCCAAGAAATTGCACCCCCACCAAGGGTGAATATCCACCCACTTGTGGATTTGTTATCTCCCACGTTTGTAATCTAACTCGCATTAGTGTATTCTTCTAATACACTTGGGTAACTATTGTAAAACAGTCCTAAACCACTGGTCTTCTTGAGATATCTCATTATCCTACTAATGACTTTCCAGTATTCTATACTAGGATTACTAGTATATCTACTAAGTTTACACACAAAATATGAAATATATGGTCTAGTGCAGTGCACTGCATACATTAGATTTCCAATAGCACTAGCGTATTCAAGTTGTGCCATTGCTCTACCAGAATTATTTTGTAATTTGATACTTGGATCAAAAGGAGTATTATACTATTTGAAACTAAGATGTTTAAACTTAGTTAACACTTTCTCAATATAGTGAGATTGACTTAAAGCATAACACCCACTATATTTCTTAATTTTAATTACTAATATTGTATCTGCTTCACCCAAGTCTTTCATCTTAAAGACAGAAGACAAATACTTCTTAGTTTCATTTACTCCTTCTATGTTAGTACTGATGATCAACATATCATCAACATATAAACAAACTATCACACCATAGTTTTTGGTAAATTTGGAGTAAATGCATATATTAGCACTATTATGTTTAAAATCAAAGGATAAAATAACATAATTAAATTTCTCATACCATTGTTTTGAGGCTTGTTTTAGACCATAAAGATATTTAACTAATTTGCACACTTTATTTTCATTGCATGGAAGAACACACTCTTCGGGTTGTTTCATATATACTTTCTCATTTAAATCCCCATTTAAGAAAGCAATTTTTACATCCATTTGGTGAATATACATATTATAAATGGATGCTAAAGTTATAAGGACTTGAATATAAGTAATACGTACAATTGGTGCATAAGTGTCAAAATAATCAATCCCTTCTTTTTGTCTAAAACCTTTAGCTACTAGTCTTGCTTTAAAAGTTTGAATAGTCTAATCGATATTATATTTTCTCCTAAAAACCCACATACACCCAATAGGTTTTGATCCTTTGGGTAAATCTACTAATACCCAATTATTGTTACCCATTATAGAATCCATCTCATCATTAATGGCTTCTTTCCAAAAAGAAGCATCTCTTGAAACTATAGCTTCCTTAAAGGTTGTAGGATCATCTTCGAGGTTAAACACTATAGGTATTTTATTCAATACATTATTATTTTGGTCACCTTCAACCAGAAATAGCAATGATTGAGAAGAAATGAAATCAGGGTCCAAAGTCTTCTCTTTTCTCGCCTTAATACCCCGTCTAAGTTTAAGAATTATTTCAGAAATATTTGTTTCTCTATTATTAATTTTCGGTCTTAAATCTTCATTAGACTCATATCTTTGAGACTCTTTTTCTATAATCTCAAAATCAGTAAAAAAAACTTATTTTCAAAAAATTCTACATCACGTGACTCAATAATAATGCTAGACTCCAAATCAAGAAATCTATAGGCCTTACTATTTTTAGCATATCCAACAAATACACTTTTAATAGCTCTAGGTCCTAACTTTTTTTTCTTTTAGGTCTGCAATTCTACAATATGTTAAACACCCTCACACTTTAAAATAATTTAAGTTAGTCTTTCTACCTTTCTAGATTTCATAAGGACTCAATTTTGTTTTCTTTACTGGAATTCTATTATGAATATGACATATAGTAAAAATTGCTTCTCCCTATAAGTTTAATGGTAATTTACAAGCATGCAATTAACCATTTCTACTAAAGAATGGTTTTTTCTTTCAGCCAAACCATTCTGTTATGGTGTGTAAGGTGCAGTGCGTTGATGTATTTCACAGAATTGATCAAAATCATTTAAAAAATATTCACCACCTCTATTAGAACGAAGAATTTTAATCTTTTTATCATGTTGATTTTCTACTTCTTATTTATATTTCTTAAATATATCAAAAGCTTCATATTTGGATCTTATTAAGTAAACATACAAATATCTATTTGCATCATCCACGAAAGTAATAAAATATCCTTTTTTCAGCTCTTGTTAACATACAATTTAATTCACATAAATCTAAATGTATTAGACTTAAAATTTGTGAATCTCTTTGCACCTTATGAAAATGTTTCTTTATCATTTTAGATTGAACACATATTTCACATTTTCTTAAGTCATCATTTTCAATATTTATTAATTCCAATTTATGCATGCTTTTTAAATAACCAGAATTAATATGTGCTAAAAGACTATGCTATAAAGAAGAAGACTCAGCAATACAAGTAGATGATGTGGTTTTTCGGGAGGGGGCCGGTCTAAAATAATAACAACCTGTCGACATGTGGGAAGACGTTCCCATCATAATCATTCATGCATTGTATCTGTTTTAATTATTGCTTGCATATTGAAATACTGATGTGTAATGTATTAATTGTGAATTTAATTATAGATGATTGAGTCTCACGGAAAGAGACAGTTATGATGATAAGATTATTGAAATGTTGAGGTGTGGTGTATTATTGTGAATATAATTATAGATGATTGAGTCTCACAGAAAGAGATAGTTATGGCGATAAGATGATTGAAATGCTGAGGTGTGGTATGTTATTGTTATGGTGACAAGAACTATCTAAATGATAGACTTTATAATGTGAACCTCATTGCGAGGTAATTATGAAATAATTGATGGTATTGAGGTGAACCAATAAATAAGAGGAAGAGAATGATAGAGAATGGATATTATGACATGGGTAGTGATAGTAGAGTGCTAGTATCATGTGTAGGAGATATAAATTGATTTAAATATTAAAAGACTATTTATACTAATGAGTACTTTTAGTAAATTTAATTCACTGAGCCTGTGAAACTCACTCCTCATTGTACAATGATTTTCAGGTAGCAGGCTTGACAAATAGTTGGTGAGTTGAGGTTACAAAAAAATCATTTTCTGTAAGCCACATACGTGTCAACATCCTCAGACTAATGAGAAAATAAAATAAAAAAAAAATTTATTCGTAAATCTTCATGCATTTTATGTTGTATAGGATGTTTAAATATCAGATTGATGTAACTCTCCTGTTGAGGGTTGAGGATTTATGAAAAAATTACTTTTGGGTGTTATTTATTTTCATTGTTGCATATATGTGTCGTGCTGAGAATTCAAAATATGATGACACCGTTTCGGGGGTGGCCAACACGGGATTGGTCGTTACAGTTTTCCATTTGCATTTCTTGTCCATTATTCACGTCCACGAATGTCTTGAACATTCATTTGTCAGTGCACATGTGGACAGTAACACTAGAATCTAACCACCATCCATACACCTCATTTGCCATATTAACCTTGGAGATCATAGTCACAAGGCTCAGATTGATGATCATTGCGATAAGGTTCTCCTTAACCATGTTAGCCTTGTTGACGTCTATACTTTTGTGAAATTTGCATTCATGAGTATAGTATTCGGGTTTACCAAACACATGGGATTTCCCTTTCTTCTTTCTTGCATTCTTCTTAAATTTTCCTCCATCTTTCACTTGTAAAGCATGGTTTTTAGTTTTATTAGCCTCCATATGATGCACTTTAGGACCACTTTGAACATTATTACTTTTGTTACGTAAATGTGACTCATCTTCAATACGAAAATGTTTTTGAATTTGTTTTAAATTATAGTCCTTAGACTTGTACAACAATCTTTTTTCATAATCCTTCCACAAAGGGGAAAGTTTAGCTCTAATAGCCCATACTTGGAATGATTCAGATAAAATAATTTTTAAAGATCGGAGTTTATTGATAATAACTTGTAATTCATGTAATTGTTCTAAAACATGTTTATTGTTAACTATTTTAAAATAAAAGTATTTAGAAACTAAATACTTATTCATACCTTCTTCATTCGCTTTGTATTTATATTCAAGAGCATTCCAGATATCATGAGCAGATTTGATGCCGATAAACAGATCGTGAAAGCGATCTGATAATGTGTTGAGAATATGCTCACGACACAACAACTTGTCCTCCTCTCTTTTCTTCATTTCTTTCTTTAGTTTTTTTTTTATCACTGCTGTTTAAGGCTGTTCTCATTCCTTAGGTACTATATCATCAGGAATAGGCTGCAGATTAGGATCCAATATGTAGGAGATTTTCAACTCTGTAAGCAAGAACATAATCTTGTATTGTCACTGGTTGAAATTATTTCCATCGAATATGTCAAGCTTGACGAAGTCTTGATTCATTTCCTTGAATAATTTTGTCTCCATTTTGTTGGATAGAAATAAAACCTTAAAATTGTTATAAAAATTTGTAAATAAGAACAAAATATAAGAATCAAGACTTAGAGGCATGTTGTAAACACTATCTTTAAGGCTTTATTCGTCCCCACTTGTATAAACAAGTTTGCTATGGTTTATAGACGAATAGTCCTCAAGGATACAACTAAGTCTCTTGTTTGAAGTTTGTAGATAACAAAATCTGAAGAACTTCTGATTTAACTCTGCTTTGAAATAATGAGAATATTCTGGCAGAGTTTTGAGAGAAAGAAGAGAGAAGAAAGAATGAAAAATTATTGTGTTCTGAAAGTGGGAAGTGATGGGTATTTATAAGTGCACAAACACATCTTCAAATGGTTCTGAAAAGATATATTTTTCCAGTTGGAAAGACATGATTTTTCCAGATTTAAATAGAGCTTTACGATCATGTCTGTTAGTTTTTAATTGTCAGATCGTGTCTGTTAAAAAAACAGTTAAAAATTAATTAAAATATCACACATTTTCTGTTTAAATCACAACCTTTGATTTAAACTGTTGCCTTTTGATTTAATCTCACACATTTTCTGTTTAAATCACAACTATATGATTTAAACTATGTCTTTTCGGTTTTCAAACAACTCTTTACTCTCATATTGTTATGGTTCAAAATCAACTCCAGTGTTTTAAAAGACGTGCCCAGAGGATAGACGTTTTGAAAACGCCTTAAGGCATGAAAAGTTGGGCATTCATTCTGCTAGGCGCTCGCCTTTTTTCTTGGGGCATACACCTCGTGAATTTTTTTTAAAGAGCTTAAAATTTGGGAAAAAAATGCAAGTTAAAGGCTCTAACCCATGACCTAATGAGTGTCATAGGTCTTACGCACTAAGCTAGTGTTCTTGTTGTGACATTACTACACTTCATAAATATATAATACATGCTATCTAGTTTAATAATAATTACAAACTATTTAATTAATCTCTTATAAATTACAATAATATAGAAATATAAGTTATACTTCATATAATTTATATATAAATATATAAATATTTATAAAATTATAATTATGATATTATAGAGAGTTAGTAAAGTATTAAACTTTGATAAAAATTAATTAATTTAAATTTAAATTATTTTTATTTTTATTATTCTAATTAATTAATTAATATTATTTTATTAAAATTTTGAAACGCCTCAACGTATTCAAAAGACTTACGCCCAACGCTTCGAGGTAAAATACCTCGTTTAACGCTTTCGCATGTGAAAGCACTGATCAACTCTAAACGCTAATTTTTCTAACAGTTTTGCAGCAGGTGTAAATAAGAATTTCTCCTCTCACTCGGGTGTAAAATTTCTTAAAAGTCTACATCAATGGTAGAGTTGTAAAATATAAAAATCGCGGAAAAAGCTGTATCCTTCAATGGATATAATTTGTTGCTGTAGGACACAACTTCTCTGTTCCAGTTGTTAATCTTGGTGATATAGGAACACAACTTGTTGTTTACCTTTACAATACCTCCTCCTCCTGTCTTTTGGCCTAGCTTTTTGCAGTCATAACGATTTGTCAATTGCATGTCATTGTTAAATTCTGTATGATATATGCGAGCATTTCAACAATAATTCCCAGTATAAAAGGCTTATAATTTTTGCCAACTCCATTATTCACAAGAAATAATGGACCCTACCTCGCGTGACATGCAAATGTTAGCCTTATCAATTATCAATCTTGTGTCTCCACCATTTAGACAAAACCATCAAAGCCCTTCTCATATTTTGATTGAAAATGTTAGAATTTATCAAATACAATTGAAAAATCCAGGGGTGATTCCCCTAGATCTAATGCAAATCTTATTGTTAATCCAGATTAGATCCACCCCCTAACCCAATCAGATGCACCCATATTAGTAATCAGATGCACCCATATTAGTAAAGGTATCTCTTACACTATGATTTGGGGGGTTCTATTGGTAAAGTGAAAGTTTCTTTGGAACCTCACCTAGCTAGAGAAGATCCTTTTATAGGCTTTCGGTGCATAATTTCAACAGCTTTCATTCTCTTTATTCTTCTTTTTTCCTGTTAACTTCAATCTCCATCATTGTTCCTCCAATGTTGGTAGATACTCTTTTTAGCTTAGACAAAAAGAAAAAGCTAAAGCTGCAATTTCTGACTTTTAACTCCAAATCCATTATATTTAATGCCATCTCTTGGGGAAATTGGCTGATAGTTTTATATTTTGAAACTTATCCCGGCATTCTTGAATGGGGAATTAAGCTAGCTAGAGCTTGAAATATTTCTTGGCTCGTTGTTTATGTGAGGAGGGCTCCTGTAACTATGGCGATTGATGTTTACTACTCGGAGATTTCAAGCACAGGAATCAGTCCTCGAATCTCGTTTTCGCATGATCTCAACCAAACAGATTCTCCAACCGTTGAGGATCACAACCGTAGATTAGACTCATCGCTCTTGGATTCGGGTTCTGATTTCGATTTCTGCGTTGGAACAAACTTGTCCCAAGAACAGTCGTCAGCTGATGAACTCTTCTCTAATGGCAAGATTCTTCCCATTGAAATCAAGAAACCAGTAGTAGATATTAATACAAAACAAGTTCGTCAATCTGATTCGGTTCCCTCTCATCCTCACCAGAAAACTACTACTATTACTAATACAGAGAACACTGGAAAGAAGAGATTGAAAGAATTGCTGTCAATGAGTCTTGATGAAGATGATGAGAAGCCTTCATCGAAATTTTTCTGGCAATTCAAGAGAAGTAGCAGCCTTAATTGTGATAGTACGCGAAGCAAAGGCCTACTCCGCCAATTACAGTTTCTTTCGCGAAGCAACTCAACTGGTTCAGCTCCAAATAAAAAATCTACCGTGCTTTCAAAGCAATCTCACAATCAGAAGCAGCAACATTTGCAAAAGCAGTCATCCATTTCAAGAAAATCATCGGTATCAAGTTCTAGTACGCACTTTTTGTATAATTCATCAGCACAAAAGCCTCCTTTAAAGAAGAGTTGTGGATCTTATGGAAATGGGGTTCGAGTTAGTCCTGTTCTCAATTTTCCTTCACCTCCATTCATTTCCAATGCAACTGTGAGTTTTTTCGGGTTCGGTTCACTCTTCTGTAATAGTAAGGTTAAAAAGAAGAAGAGATAATTCTGTTTTTTTCTTTTTGTCTTCCCCGTCCCCCTAAATCTTCAGTTTGCTTCATGAGTTAATCTGTTGGGTTTAGCTGGCTGTCATATTGATAAATGAATTAGCATGTGATCATTATCTGTAAATTGATCAAAGAAGATAAATAGTGAAGAAAAGATTAGATCTTGAGAATATGAGTCGTTTTGATTATTTCAGATTGTGAGAATGAAAACTACAGAGGAGAAGGGAAAAGAAATGGATGGTCATTATTCAAACATATCAACATGTTATTATGGCCATAGGAGACAGATAAACATGGAATCCTTTGATGGATCAATTTCTTTTTATTTTTTGATTTTTATTTCAATAATTAAAAATGTAGGTGTCTTTTGTTCCATTGAACTCTGATTGGGTTGGGGCTTCCTTTAGTTTTCCTCTCTGGCTTATAATGGAGTATAAAATTATTCTGATTTGGCCATTTGTGGTCAAGGGTTTTGGTCTTTTTGTTCTATCTTGATTCAAGACAAGGCAGCTCCTAAAGAAGTGGTCTTAGAGAAAGAATTTTAGTAATAAGTCCCTCATCGCTTTCTTTTTTGCGAATCTATCTTTATATTTTCTTTCTTTTTCTTATGGGTATACTTTGCTAACCTAATCATTGGTTTGCTTATGTGGCTTGGGCATAGTCACGGGTCTACAGGTTGATATCTATAAAATTTTAAGAATAAATTGCAAATTCACTTCTAAGTTTTATTCATAATTATAATTAGAGATAGAAAACTGGTAGGTCGGGTGTGGATAATCTGTCGTGGGTCGCGGTTTAAACAGAGGATGAAAAAGATTTGGTCTTAAACGAGTGATTTTTTCACACTCAAATTCAATCCATTTTTTCGCGAATGAACCCACTGGTAACTCATTAAAAATATTAATATAAAATAAAATAAAAATTTTAAAAAAATAAAAAAACATTTTATTGATGACAAATGTGGTAGCACCACCTTCATAGTTCCTTCCTCCACCTTCAAAATACTTTATGGGAACCTTAAAAAGTATTTTAGTAACCTTCTATTCCCACATTTGATCATTCTAGAAAAATAAAGAGATTATCTGTGTGCAATTGACATTTCAGATGATGATTAAGAATAATTATCAAACAACAACAATACTATCATTTGAAGCATTTGTGTCCAACAGTTTGGATAATTTCCTTCTCCAAGCAATAGACTCGGATTCAACTCCCAGAAAATGTACTCATTTGACCCATGGATAAACTCAGCCTGACCCGGTTTGCAGGTTCATTGCCACTAAAATGAATTGAAATTAATTTATCAACGCAGCATAAAAAAAGTCTCAACGCATCGTTTGGCCAAAATTTAATGAGTCACCCATTTGACCCATAGGTAAACCCAACCCGACACAGAGTTTCATGGGTCGAATCGGGTGCAAGAAAATTTTTAGTGGGTTTATAAACTTATATCCATACCCACTTTTACGGGTAAAAAAAAAAAACAGGTTCAACAGGCCCTAGTCAAAATTCTCACCTCTAATTACAATCCATTACTTTAGTTTTAAAGCCAGACAACTCAATTCTGCTTTCTAAACTCTATTACAAAAATTTATGAAAAGCAAAAATAACCTTTTATGTATTTGAATTTCATATATGTTGGTTGTCACTATTCCTTTGTCTATCTCTATCCTCTCTCTTGAATGTGGATAATGGATGGATCAGGTCGGGTCGAGCAACCCGTCATGAGTTGTTGGTCAAACGGTCGTGGGTTAAAAATAGCCGCTTTTAAACGGGTTTACTTTTCTTCACCCATATCCAACCCAGTTTTATGTAGGTGAACCCACGAGTTATCCACTAAAAAAAATTAGCCTATTTTTTTTTCTTAGGATCTCAACACACGCATATCATGTACGCATGAGTTGATATCTTTTTCTATTAAATTAATTAGCCATGTAAACATGTTGATGTAGTAGAAGTGAATGAAACTAAGTACTGATTCCTTTGTTGATATGTTTAATGCATAAAACTTCCTAAAGAATTACACAAACATTTATGATACATTAGAAATCCATATAAGAAGAAAATAACAATGTTAAAAAATTTTATTGTAAGAGTTTTTAGATTATAATAACATAAGTAAAAAAACTAAATTTGTATTAGACTAAATCATCCATAATTAGAAGCCATTAGGGACTTAAACAAATTACACAATTAAGCAAAATGCAATGCAATTAACATTTACTAAGAAATGGAAAAAATCAGGGCTATCTAATGACCTTTTGGTATGCTCCTCCTCCAAAATTCATCTCATTCTCTATTCTACATTGAAGTTTAGCCTGTGCATTTCATGCCCTTTCTCTTTGATATAATTGTTTTGTCTAAAATACCTACCAATAATGTACACGTGCATTAAAAATACTTAGCAAAACATAAGAGAATTTTTTATGCATTATATAAAAGAGATTTAGAATATAAGAAAAATGATGAGAAATGTTTAGGTTGATCTAAAATAGTTTAAGAAAATGTTTTAATTGGTACAAGCACAGGAAACCCGCGGGTAAACCCGATCCAACTCGTAATTTCACGGGTCGGATCAGGTACGGATACATTTTTAACGGTTAGTCAAACCTATATTCATATCCGTATTTTAACTAGTGCGAACCACAGGTCTAATGGGTATGAGCTAAAATTCCTACCTCTACTCTTTCTAAATCTTTTATCTTCTCTCTATACATATTGGTATTGCTTTTTAGTTTATATGATTTCTATCTTGCTGGCTTTTCACTTTGAAATCGATTTTTATGGCTTTAACAGATGAGATTTTGTTTGGGAAAATGTTTGTTTGGTGAGAAAATGAAAGAAAATAGAGGAAATTTAGTGATTGAGTTATTGAAGTTACTATTAATTATTTAGGACCTAAAAAGTGAGGAAACAATTGGTTTCCATTTAATAGAGATTAAGGTTGCTATTTGGATTGCTTGTGGCGAAGTTTTAATTTTTGTGAAAACACAAAACTCATAACGAATTTTAAATTTATATTTTATTTTTTTAACCAATGCAAGTTTTTGCTTTTTCTGAAGTTCAAAATTCAACTTAAAAGAAAATACTTAATGATGTCTTATTTTCAATTTTTTTAATATAGATTTTTTTTCACGACATGCTTGTTCGGTGACAAAAAACAAGTTGAGAACTACATTTTTTTTACTATTTTTATCTAATCAAATCAAAGATTTTTAATGCCATGTATCACATATATGATAATTTGAGAATTGAGAAGCAAAGGATTTTTTTTTTAAAAAAAAATTGTTAATCCCTTCTATCACCATTACTGCTCGCATATAAAGAAAAAAAAGTTTTTTATTAAATTATTTTAATATATAGTAGATCATCATGTACCACTCACATGATTTACATAAAAAAAAACTAGATGGTTAGAAAAAATAAAAATTAAAGAAAAAAAGGTTTTGCGAGTAATAAGAGATAATGGTTATGAAATTTGTTTTTATCAGGGAGAAGATTATTTTATAATAACTATTTGTTTTCCTTTGTCGTGACAAACAAAAATGCCTTTATAAATCATGAAAGATTAATTGATTTTACATATTTCTCATTGCAATTGAATCTCTCATCATTCAAAAGGTAATTACGTTGGCATTGTTGATTACCCTTCTTATCACAGTGTGTGTCCCTAAAATTAAAAAACTTAATGCTGTACTATTGAAAGTTTAGAAGTGCAAAGCTATGTTGTTGGTTTCGTTTGGAGGGTGATTTTTATGGGAGTTGATCGTATACATATTAATTGAAAGATGTGTGCCAGAACAAGAGCATTGATGAGATTTGTTCTGACCACCAGATATGTAAGCCTAAACTTACTCAGGGCATCATCTGTTCTATAGTGGTGACTTGTAATATATAGAGACCAATTATTTATGGCTTAATATGCACTTTCTTCTTTAGGGTTTTACCCGCTTTTTATTTGGGCTTCAAAAGTTTTCATTTTTGTCATTAATATTAAATTTTAATATCAATCAGGTCCTTCCATCCATTCTTCGTCTATTTCTACCATTAAAGTAGGCGGGAAATGTCTCGCCAAAAACCTCTGCCACTGTTAAAAGCCTGATGAAGACTCTATTTCTCTTAGAGAGAAACAAAGCCCCTCAAACCCATTCCTCCAGCATCATCCTATTCATCCTCAAGCCATGTCTTCGTCCTCTTCATCAAGCTTAGTCATCTTTCCTAAATGTTATTGCAATGATAAAACCTCCGTGAAGACTTCACGGATTGCAGCAAATCCTAGGAAAAGATTCATACGATGCAAAAAATGTGGGGTTATGAATGGGTATGATTTTTGTTTGTTTTTGGTGTATTGTCAAGAAATTAATCTATGATTTTCTTGAGTTTTAGGTAGGTGGCCATTATTGATTTTTTTCTTGCCATGGTCCTCCTGTAGATGAGAGATCTAGTCATGTGATTTTGGGATTTCTACGAAAAATTGAGAGGATGGAAAAAGAGAAATAAATCATGAGAAGGAAAGATAGAAAGAAAAAGATTTTATATTTTGTAGCCGGGATTTGTATTGGTTCTCAAATTTTCAATTTATATTTTTGGGTTATGTGGTAGAGGAGACTTTTGGTTTAGGGCATAAGGTGATGTCAGGTTAGGCATTAGGTCTCTATTTTGCAATTTTTGTTGCTGGATTATATGGCATAAGATGATTTTGATTTAGGCAATAAGGTGATTTTGGTTAGGTAGTATGTATACTAGTTTTGTGAACCTGAACATTTTTTTTTGAGTTTATTAGAAGTAGATGTTTATGGATTAAGGTAACTTTGTAATGCTATGTTGTGTAACTCCTATTTCTAGTTTAATGGAAATTTAACTTGTTTTTGTTGCTTTTATTTTGTCTTCAATTTGATTGCAAAACATCTCTCATACTTGTTTGGTGCTTAGTTTGACATATTCAAAACAAGTTGAATGTACTCTGTCATTGGTTACGAAAGTCAATACTGTAGACTGAGGTTTCAACTCAAGAGGGGGGGGGGGGGGTGAATTGGGTTTATAAAAACTTTCGCTAATTAATCACAAGTTTATAAAAACAGATAAATCCACAAGCATGTAAACAAGTAATGTGCTGTAAACAAAAAAGTTTAAGGAATAGAAGATGCAAACTCAGTTTATAGTGGTTCGACAATATCGAATTCGTTCCGACCCTATGTCCACTCTCTTCAAGGAATCTCCTTGAAGTAATCCACTAAAACTCTTAGTTGTGCAACTTCACGGGTGTTGCACAAACCTTACAAACAGTCCCTTCCTCTTGGAAGCTTATCCCTTCCTCTCGGAAGCTAATCTCTTCCTTTCGGAAGTTAATCCCTTTACAATAAATATGAGTTGCTGTAAAGTAAATGGTAGAGAGACAGTAATGAAAGCTTATACACCTGAATATTATCTCTCTTTCAAGGTAAAACTTGAA
This sequence comes from Bretschneidera sinensis, assembly GCA_023935145.1. Taxonomy (NCBI): domain Eukaryota; kingdom Viridiplantae; phylum Streptophyta; class Magnoliopsida; order Brassicales; family Akaniaceae; genus Bretschneidera; species Bretschneidera sinensis. The sequence continues at coordinate 18,285,039 of CM043705.1, read as the reverse complement.
GAATGGCTCAATAATAAATATTTCAAAGCTTTTGTGTATTAATGAGCCAAAACTTGATTGAATGTGTAATCTTCTTTTTAAAAATGCTCATTTGAGTGGGTTTTTATAGCCTTGAATTAATATGGCTGTTTTGTACTGACTTGGAATGTTTTAATGCATTTAGTGCTCATGTCTTGCGTCTCAACGGTCGTATTTTTTGAATTACCAGTCGACTGGGTCTTAGTACTAGTCGACTGGGTCAAATTAAAAGTCATATTTTTAAGGCTATGTATAGTACCAGTCGACTGGGGACATTCTGTCCAAAATACTAGTCGATTAGTATAAAGCACCCAGTCGACTGGGGACACACTATCCCATATACCAGTTTTCTGGTATAAGTACCCAGTCGACTAGGTTGCCTTTTAACCCAGTTTTTCATTCTTTGAAATGTTTTTGACTTATAAACGTTTGAATAAATAGTTTTGTAAAAATACTTTTTCAAAAGGAACCATAAGACAAGCTAGTTACCTGAACAAGTGAGATTTACAACTTGTTTCAATATCCTATTCCTGTACTAGATCTTCTGTCTTCACTTGGTGTGTGATTCAGGTTGAGTTCTTGCATCTTGATTCTTGACTGTATGCTTTTATCATTTAAAACACTTAGATAACACTGTTAGTATTATTAGAGTTGTGTTTTGTCATCATTAAAATTTAAATGAGGGTCAACAAATACCATACTACTGCTTTCCAACATTCCATTTCACTGTTTGCAATATTTTAAATTCTTTTGCATAAAACATAACAATCAAATACACTCCATTCATTCACAGAGATATAATAAGAAATTCTTCCAGCTAAAAAGTTCAATTCATCCTTGATTTTGTTTAATATCAGTGCAATGAAGGCTCTTGAGCACTTTACGAAAGAACGGGTCTCATTAGCCCAATATATACCAATTGTATACCCACTGTATACCTTTGAAGTACAACAAAAAAAAGGGTCTAGTTCACTCTATCTATGCCAGTGAACTTTTTTCAGCACAACATCCAAATTCATCAAACTATACAAAATACCTCCAAACTATTCATATCCTAACATACCATATACAAAATAAGACATAATGGGTTCACAAAAATGAGCTATTTTTCCCATCTTATTTTCATTTCACATCTAATTGGACCCATCAATTGACTTGGCCTTCTTCTTGGATGATCTTCTTAGGATTTGTTGTGGAAGTTCAGGTGTTGATTGGCTTGGTTGGGGGACTTGTGAACATGATATCTCTTCAAACCCTTCATCATATAGTGGTTCAGAGGGTGGAGCATGGGTATTAGTTTGAAATAGAGCAACTAATAAGTAATTTGAGAACATATATCCATAACCAGAAGAAGAACAAAAAAAAAAAAAAACATACAACTTGTAGTGAACAAACCTGTGGCATCATCCGCTTAACAACTCTAAGACCAGAAAGTGGTGTCTTGCTAACATTCTTTTGAACCTATAGTTAGTAAAACACATAAATAATTTGGGAGAGTAGAGAACTATTAAAACTTAGTAAAGCACATAACATACTCACAAGGAATTTTGCTTTTGGTGCTATGGATCTTGGTATTGTTGTGGATACCTTTGGTGCTATTGTAGGCGGTGTTGGTGTACTTGATGGTTCTTGTAGATGCGGCTTAGGTGCACAAGTGGTAGTTGGATTTTCACCATTGTTTTGGATCTATATAGTCAACCAACACACACATAAGTACACATAAAATGACTTGAATTCATTAGATAATAAGAGAGACTTAGGTGTAGAATTGTTAGCAGGATTGCCACCGTTGTTCTCAATCTACATAGTTAGGAAATACACATAGAAGTACAATAACAAAATTTATTAGAGGTTAGTAAAAGCAAAAATCAGTACATACTGGCTTAGCTTGTTTTCTTTGGCTATGTTGCCTAGATGTGCTAAACTGGCCAAAGGGATTGCCACCATTGTTTTCAACTTGTATAGTTGTAATGACCTATCTCGAGTGGACCCACCCAAGATGATGTTGTCACATTTTAAATCCAAGCATGATGTATATGCAACAACTATTGCATTACTTATTTGAAAGTAATTACAAACATTTGTCTCAACTCTTTTACAGAGGAGATACAACTCTTTCATTTACAGTACTTACAAAAATATATAAACATTTGAAACCATGCATGTATATGTACAGGATTGATACATTATTTTATAAATATTTTTCTCTTTTCATTTATTTTTTTTCTTTTCTTTTGTTTTGTTTTCTTGTCTGAGGATGATAACCACGAGGACTTATCTAGATACTTACTCTGAATCTCAAGTAAAGAATCTCTTGGTCTTATCCGCGACCTAAAATTTATTTAAATATTGGAGAATGAGCTTCACAAACTCAATAAATTTCAATTTACCAGAAGTACTCGATTTGTGTACTTCTAGTCATAATTTAATCATAATTTTCATAGATAATTCAAAGCTTTTATTCATTTATCAATTCTCATATCACTTCATTTCTCATGTATTTCAGTTATCATAAAGATGTCATTTCTCATGCATTTCAATTATCACAAAGATGTCATTTCTTATATAATTTCATATATTTTAATCAACTTATTAATGCCATTTCTGTTATCATTTTCATCATTTCTTCATCACAATTATCTCATCATGAGGTTCACATTCATTTCATCACAATATTTATAATCATCTTGATGTTTCAACATCTCAATATTTGCAAATAAATAAACATTAATGCATAATAATTTCTTCTCACTTCCACATCTCATCATTTCATTTTCTTTTTCACATCTCGTCACATCATATCTCATCCAAACTATCACAAGTATAGGTAATTTCATTCGTTTTTGGGTATCCATACCAGTCTCTGGTATAGCTTTTGGAGACGTCTCTCCACGTGTTTACATGTTTACATCTAGACCAACTATGGTTCTAGTCTTCCTCGGGACCACACACTCCATCTTTCTAGTGGCTCCAAGAGTGCATATAAACAAACATATACAAACAATTATAGCATATCATCATATAATTCAAATCATTTTCTTTTCATAAAATGTCCAATTCATCATAATAATTCATTTTATAAGTATTACTTATCTTTTTAAAGATATACTTTTCATCAATTCTTATCTTTGTCATAATAATTTACTTATCCTTTCAAGGATACAATTTCATCAACTTATCATATATTCATATTTTCAATCATATCATTAATCATACATCTATTTATTCATCCAATAAATACATATATAATATATTTAATCAAATCAAATCAGACATATTCATATTATATTCAATAAATTTTCTCATAATATTATTCATTTAAAGTTTTATGTACTTTTCTTATTCTTCTCACTTACTAAGAGTAAATCAAACTCACCACGTAGCAATAATGCAATCCATGAATTACCTTCTTGCCTTTGATGCTCCTCTCAGCAATACCACTGGATTGCTCACTACCACATAACCATAATATTCTCACCAATTTCACTATCTCATAACTCAACTTATATCCTATACCGGGTTAATTTCATGAATATGTATGCATGCCATCTTAACTTAAATTCAAAGTTTTAGTGAAATCCTTTTCTTTTAGTTTGAATCAAATTCAAATCCTTTTTAAGAAAGTACAAGAACTAAACTCTCAAAATTGAAATCTTACAAAAAATTCTAAAAATTTATCTTTCCAAAGCTTTATCCTCAAATTTCTTGAAATTTTTCCGTGATTTAATCAATTTTTAACACAAGATTTGTGACATCCTTAATTTTATGGTGTTTTTAGGAGATTTTCCAAAGAGAGAATGCTTTATAGAGAGAGAAAATTAAGTTCAAAGCATAAGAAAATGATTTTTTAATGTCTTAAAGCCTTTTGTATGAAAAATTTTGACTGGACGGTTGACCAATTGGTTATTAACCAAAATTTAAAAAATGTCCAGAATCCCACCGATTGACTACCCAACTAACCGATCACCCTACTAGTTAACCGATCGACCAGCCGACTGGTTACTCCACTAGTTGACCGCCTATCAATCAAACCATTGGTCGACTACCAATCAACTGATCCACACACCACTAGCCGTTCGATCAGTCGATCGACTCCCTCACTAGCCGATCGACCGGTCGATCGATTGGGTCACCAATCGACCACCTGGTTGACTGTTTCCCTGCTTTTTGCACTTTAAAATTTCATTATTTCTCCCTTAAATATTTCTAACTCTTTTTTTTTTCAATATATTCAAACTCTTTCTTCAAAAATTGTTTCAAACTCAAGTCTCCAATCATTTATACACATTTATGCATGAAAAATTATAACATAACTTTACAAGTTACTAAATTACCCTTTCATTACGGGTACGAGTCTTACAATTTTGCCCACTATATAAAAATTTAATCCTCAAAATTTTCTTACTTACATTACGAAAAAGTTGAGGATACTATTTTCTCATGCTCTCTTCACGTTCCCATGTGATTTCCTCAAGATCTCAATTCCACCGCAACACTTGGCCTAATGAAATGAACTTATTACGTAAGACCTGTTCTTTTGTGTCTAAAATTTTGATTGGAATTTGCACTAAAGTTAAGTCTTCATGAAGGTCTACAGATTGATATAGAATGTCATGGGATTCATTAAGTAAATATTTTCATAAAACAGAAACAAAACGTTATGCAATTGTTTTAATTCTAGAGGTAATTCTAGTTTGTAAACCACTAGTCCAACTCTCTCAAAGATCTTATAAAATCCAATATACATTAGACTCAAATTTCCTTTCTGCCTAAATCTCAACACTCATTTCCATGGAGATATTTTTAAATGGACCCAATCACTTTCTTGGAATTCAAGAGGGCTTCTTCTGTTATCAATATAAATTTTCTGCCTATTTTGTGCTACTTTAAGGTTGTCTCTGATCAACTTGATCATTTTAGTTGTTAAGTCTATCAATTCTGGACCAAAAATATTTCTTTCTTCCACTTCTTCCCAACATATAGGAGCTGTACATCTCCTACCATACAAGGCCTCAAATGGTGACATTCCAATACTAGTCTGAAACTGATTATTATAGGAAAATTTTGTCATAGGTAAATAAGAATCACAGCTTCCTAAGAAACTCATTACATTTGCCCTCAATATGTCTTCTAGTATTCAAATAACTCTCTCTATTTACACATATGTTTGAGGATGAAAAGTGATACTAAACTATACTGGAATTCCCATGGCTTTCTAAAAGCCTCTCCGAAATCGAGCATCTCGATCTGACACTATGCTCAATGGTACTCCATGAAGTTTTACAATTTTTGTTATATATAGTTTAACCAACCTTTATAGAATCTAGTAGTCCTAATAGAAAGAAAATGATAAGACTTAGACAGTTTATCTACAATTTCCCACGCGACATCATGACCTCTTTGGGTACGAGGAAATGTAGTAACAAAGTCCATACTCACATTTTCCTATGGCCATTCAAGCACACAAAGAGGTTGTAGTAAACTTGCTGAATGTTTATTCTTTGATTTTACTTGCTGACAAGCTAACATCTAGAAATATAATCAGCTACATTCTTCTTCAATCCCATGTACATTTTATTATTACCCGAGCGCATTAAGTATATCACATCATGTGTCTCTCGTAATATCTCATTTCTCAACTCAACATCCTTGGGAACACAAATCTTATGTCCCAAGACCAACATACCATCCTTCTAATTTTGAATTCTAGTTGTTTCCCACTCAGTACTTCCTGCTTCATCTTTTCTATCTTTTCATCTTTACAATGCATTTCTAGAAGGCATTCTACAATGGATGATTACACTAACTTGTTTGCCAATAACGCTCTTCTTTCACTTATATTCAATTTTATTTTTATACTTATCAATTCTACCATCAGATTCACATAATGGGTTTTTATAGCCGCTAATCTTGCTGTGGATTTTCTACTTAAAGCATTAGCTACTACATTTTCTTTTCCTGGATGATATTGAATTGTACAATCATAATCACTAATCAATTCCATCCATTATCTCTGTTCAAATTCAATTATCTCTAGGTAGGTAAATATGTGAGACTCTTATAGTCAATATATATTTCACAAGTGGCTCCATACAAATGATATCTCCAAATATTCAATGCAAATACTGTGGCAGCCAATTCTAAGTCACGAGTAGGGTAACTTCTCTTATGATTCTTTAATTTCCTAGAGATATATGCTACTACTTTCCCATGTTGCATCAATATACATACTAACCCTTGATGTGAAGCATCACTATAGACAACAGATTCTCCATCTCCAAAAGAAAGTATTAATATAGGAGTAGTAGTTAAGTTCTCCTTTAAAAATTAGAAATTCTTCTCAGACTCACCAAACCATTCAAATTTCACATCTTTCCTAGTAAGTTTGGTTAAAGATGTTGCAATTATTGAAAAGTTTTGGATAAACCTTCTGTAATATCCAGCTAATCCTAAGAAACTTCGAATTTATGTTACATTAGTTAGTTTCTCCTAATTCAACATTGCTTCAACCTTTTTGAGATCAACTGTTATTCCATCTCTTGATACTACATGCCCCAAGAAAGTTACCTCATTTAACCAGAATTCACACTTAGAAAATTTTTCATACAATTTATATTTTATTAGAATTTCTAATACAATCTCTATGCATCTCTTATGTTCTTCCTCACTCTTAGAATACACTAGGATATCATTAATAAATACAACCAAAAATTTATCTAGAAAGGGTTTAAACACTCTATTCATCAAATCCATAAATGCAGCTGGGACATTTATCAACCTAAATGGTATCACTAAGAATTCACGGTGACTATAACGTGTCCTAAAAGCAGTGTTAGGCACGTCTCCCTCTCTAATCCTCAATTAATGATACCCTAATCTCAAGTCTATATTAGAAAAAACCCTAGTTTCTTATAATTGTTCAAACAGATCATCTATTCTAGGTAAAGGGTATTTGTTTTTAATTGTTATCCCATTTAATTGTATGTAGTCTATACATAATCTCATTGTACCATCTTTATTCTTTACAAATAATACTGGGGTTCCCCATGGTGACACACTAGGGCGAATGAATTGTTTATCTAACAATTCCTGAAGTTATACCTTAAGCTCTCTCAACTCAGCTGGTGCCATTCTATAGGGTGCTATAAAAATAAATGTAGAACCTGAAATCAAATCAATGGAGAAATCAATCTCCCTGCTAGGAGGTAAACCCGATAATTCCTCAGGAAATACCTCTGGATAATCTCTCACCTCTAGTATTTCTTCTAGCTTTCTACATTCGTTACTAGAATCCACCACATAAGCTAAGTACTCCTCACAACCCTTCTTCAACCACTTACTAGTTGTCAAGGTAGAAATAAGACAATTTGAAAGTATCTTACGCTCTCCTTGGAAACTAAACTCTTCCTGCCCAGGTATTCTAAATATCACATTATTTATGAAACAATCGACCCAGATATGATACGCCGACAACCATTCCATCCCCAGTATCAAATCAAAGTCTACCATGTTTAAGGGTAATAAATATACTTCAAACTCTTTATCTCCCATGTGAATAATACAACCTCGATAAATATTTTTGATCACAACTCTATCTCTAGTAGGAACCTCAATAGTTATATTATAAAATGAGGGACTAACAGATGCATCTATAGACTTCATAAAAGAACTGGATGCAAAAGAATAGTTTGTCTCGTTCTTTTTCTCAGGGACTTTTTATTCAGAGTCAGGAGAGGCAAAGTGGATAAGTGGGCTCAGTTTTTCAAATTTCTATTGGAGGATTATCTAGGTTTGGGAAACAACATATGTGAGTAAGAAGATTTAGCGGAGGTGGGAGTGTGCCAACAAGAGGAAATGGTGGTGTTGTCTTTGATAGGAAGAGTAGAGTATATTTTAGGTGTAGTCAAATATGACATTTATTTCGAGATTTTCATACTTTGATTTGTTTCGTTTGTGGAGAGGAAGGACATAAAGGTGTGAATTTTCCATTAAAGATTAAACCAGCTAAAACAGTTACTACTGGGGAAGTTGGGAGAGGTCAAATAGGTAGAGGAGATAGTGGTTCAAGAAGTGTTTGGGGTTCAGGCTGATGACCTATAGCTGAGAAAGAACATCCTAGTCAGATACAACTCGGAGAAAGCAGAGAGTATGCACTTATCCAGCAAGATTCTCAAGCTATACCCGATGTTGTAATGGGTACAATATCTATCCTTAATAGATCTGCTAGAATATAAAATAATCTTGGTTTGAGGTGGGAAACTCCCTGAATTCCCAGGTTACAACCTCTAGAATCCTTAAGTCTACTCCTCTTTAATCACTCCCTACGTCTTCTAGACTCAACTATGTCATTCTCTATATAAAGCAATATATCCACCAACGTAACATAATTCAAATGCCTCAAATAAGAAAGTCTAGAATGTATCTTGAAATTAAGACCATCTAGAAATCTCTTACACTTCATCTCCTCGATATTCACTAACTCAAGTACAAATCTAGACAAGGCTACAATCTCCCATCATATTCTGCCTCAACTGAATAAAGTCCCACTTCTATTGGGATATGAACATAATTTGAAAGTACTTAGCAAAGAATATTTCCTTAAACTAACTCCAGGTTAAGGGTTGATCTAATCCATATTCAACCTAGGTAAAATGTCATCCCACCAATTAAAAGCTTTAACCTCTAATTGGAATGACACAAAGGCAACCTTCTACTTATCAATCACTGGTAATACTCCAAATAAATGTTCTACCTGCTTAATATATAACTTAGCATCAGTTGGGTTTTTAGACTCTTTAAAGGTTGGGGGTTTCAGCTTAATGAATATAGTAACAAAACCATTATCAACCCTCTGAATCTCATACCTCTCAGGAATCCTCATGGGATCTACTACTATATCTGGATCTAGTTTTATCTGCTTATCCAATCTACGCTGTAGATTATCAGTTTTACCTTTTACCTCATTCAGTCTATTAAGAGCCTGAGTAAGAGCTTCTCTTAACTCATCTCTTTCAGCTCTAGAATTCATCACTATACCACTAGTACCAGGTGCACTATCAACATATTCCATCTCAGGAACCACATATTCAACATCTGGTTTCATCTGCTCATCCATTCTATATTGTAGATTATCAGTTTTATCTTTTGCCTCATTCAGTCTGCCAAGAGCCTAAGTAAGAGCTTATCTTAACTCATCTCTTTCAGCTCCAGAATTCATCGCTATACCACTAGTACTAGGTTCACTATCAACAAGTTCCATCTTAAGAACCACATATTCAACATCGACTTCCACCTTATCTCTTCTAAACAAAGGGGGCCTATCACGCCCTCTCTATCCTACAACCCTAGCTCTAGGTTTACCACGTCCACGCGACATCCTTAGATGCTTAGACCTACATCAAAATAATTCATTTTAGATTACTCTTTACCAATTTATTTTATGCAGTCTACAGAATCTTAAAACCTATAGCTTAGATACCAAAATTGTAACGACCCATCCTGGGCCGGCCCACCTAAGATGGTGTTGTCACGTTTTAGATCCAAGCACGATGTATATGCAACAACTATTGCATTAATTATTTAAAATCAATTAAAAACATTTTTCTTAACTCTTTTATAAAGGAGATACAATTCTTTCATTTACAATACTTACAAAATATATAAACACTTACAACCATGCATTTATATGAACATGACTGCTACACTATTTTACATATATTTTCTCTTTTCATTTCTTCTTTTCATTTCATTTCTTTTTTTTCTTCTCTTCCTTTTATTTTCTTATCTGAGGATGCCAACCATGAGGACTTACTTAGATACTGTTACCCAATCGGTCGGTTGGTAAGGGTGACCGGTTGGTTGATTGATTAGTTGGGCAGTCGACCGATAGTGAAGAATGACAGTTTTGTAATTTTCAAAAGAGTGGTGGTCAGCTAGCTGGTTAGAGGACTTGTCGGCCACTAGTCGATCGGTAGTACAATGGTGGTTTTGAAATTTTTTGAAAAGATCGAACCCGTCGATCGGGTAGTCGACCAGTAAAATTGAAAATTTTTGTATAAAAGAGATTTTAAAAGTTTGAATTCATTTTATGAATTTTGGAAACTCATTCTCTCTCTAGAACATTATTCTCTATCACTCAGAAAAAAGTTGATAAGCACATTCAAATACTTTGAAATTGAAGAATTTGATAATCATATCTTGAAATCGTTGAATTTACAGAAGAATTTCTAAGAAATATGAGGAAAAGCTTTGAAAAAGGTAACGTTATGAATATCATTAGATGATTTGAATTTTTATAAGCTGTTATTCTACCTTTCTTAAAAAGAAGTTTTGAATTTGGATTCAAATAAGAATGAAAGGAATTTCTGTTGAAAATATTGAAAGTTGAATTTAAGAAAGTTAAATATGCATACATGAAATTTAACCCAGTATAGGGTATAGAAAATTGAATAATAAGATAGAGAGATTAATGAGTATGATATGATTATGTGGAGGTAATCAACAATCTGGTGTAGTTGTCGAAAAGAGCAAGAAAGGAAATGAAGTAGTTAAAGAGTAGCTTTTAGTGCTACTAGGTGAGTTTAATTTACTTTTGGAAGATGAGACCAACATGTAAAGTATATAGAGATTGAAATGATTGATAATACAAAATAATGATTGAAAATATATAATGAATATGATATATATGTTATTTGAATGAATAAATAAAAATATGAAGTATGAACGATAAATTGATGAAATGAGATTCTTGAATAAGAAGTTGATGAGTTATATGATGAAAGAGAAATAAATATCTTGAAATGATAATAACTGAATTGATATTATATGATAAGTTTTTTGAAGGTTCCTAGCTTTGCATATTCTCCTTATGGCAGAACTGTAAAAATTAAAGAGCTAAGGACCGGTGGCAGAACAATAATTATGTAATGGCACAATTGTAAATAATGAATGGCAGAACTGTAAATTTAATAGGATGGTGTCAGATTTGTAATTTTAAGGTATCTGTATTTTTAAAAAAAAGACATTAGACGATTAAAAAGAAGAAAAGAAAAAAAGAAAGATACTGGACGGTTCCAAAGAAGAAAAAGAAAAAGAAAAGGTGGACAAACATCTGGACGCAGTGTCCAAGTGTTGTATAGGAACTTTAAGGTGTCTTGCATGCAAGACACCTAAAAGCAACAAAAAAATTAATAATAAATAATAAAAGCAAATGAAAGGAAACGCAGAGGACAGTTTTTGGTATGAAAGTTAGTTTTGATTTTATTTTCTACTAAATTCTGTTTGGTTTTCTTCTATCTTCAATTCAAACTAGTATATTTCTTTAAACACTTGGGGACTAAAAGAAAAGTTGAAAGGGTAAAATTTTGAAGAGGCTTACGAGAGAAATTCTAAGAGAGTTGAGGAAAGCTCTAAGCAAAACCAAAGGTAATAGTGTGAATTTTATTTTTGAAATTTAGCATACATGAAATTTCCCAAAACTTAATGTGAGAATTTTTAAAGGGTATGAATTCTGGAAGAACTGAAGAATAAATTAAAAAATTTAATATAAATATTACGTCAAGTGTTGACGATCAGCAACCGGGTGAAATTGTTGAGAAGAGCAGAAAAGGCAAGGAAGTGATCCACGGGTAGCTATAAGAGCTATGTGGTGATTTAGATTTACTTTAAGTAATCAAGATAAATATGAAATATATAGTGATAATATTTAAATATATTATTAACTTATGATTTGGTGATAGATGAAAGTTGGTTGATAGGTATGATAGGAATAAGTGATGTGTAGAGAATTATTATATAATAAATAATAATTATTTGAATAATGAGTCGATTTAATAATAAAGGTGATAAATGAAATTCTTGACGAGCTATGGTTCATGATTTGATATGATTTATGAGGAAAAGAATTTAGTGAAAATTTTAAATAACAATTTGAGAATAATCAAGATAGCTAATTTAAATGTTTGAATACATGCTTGTTTCTATATTATTGTTCATATGCATATTTCATGTCATTATTCATATGCATATATATGGAAATAAAAGAACCGGGAAGGCAATCGGTATAAATGAAAATAAAAGAATTGGGAGGATAGCCGGTCTAAATGACAATAAAAGAATCGGGATGACAGCCGGTCTAAATGAAAATAAAAGAACCGGAAAGGCAGCCAGTCTGAACGAGATTAAAAGAATTGGGAATGCAGCTAGTCTAAGATAAACATGTCGACATGTGGGAAGACATTCCTAATAATAATAACATTTAAATTCATGCATTGCATTTGCTTAAATATTGATTGTTATTACTTGAGATACTAAATTGCTATTTATGATTGTAAATTTATTGATAGATGAACGAGTCACACAGAGAGACAATTATGCTGAGAAGAATTATGGAAATATGAAATGGTGAGAATTATCTGGGTGACTGATTATACAATGTAAACCTTATAATGAGGTAATTATGAGATAGAATTGATAATCTCAAGATGATGATCAACTATATGAGAAGAAGAGATTTATAAAAGATGGCGATTTGATATGAGTAGTGATAATAGAATGCTATTATCAAAATACATGAGGTACATAAGAATGAATATGGGAAGACTAAATATGAAATTGAATACTTCTAGTAAGTTTAATTCACTGATCTTGTGAAGCTCACTTCTTCTTGTACAATGAAGTCATTTTCTGTAAGCCACGTTGTTCACATCCTCAGACTAATGAGAAAATAAAATTTTAAAAAATTATTTGTAAATATTCATGCATATTATGTTGTATAAAATGTTTAAATTGAGATCTGAATAATGTATCTCCCTTATTAAGGGTTGAGGATCGATGTAAATAATTACAGTTGGTATATTTTTATTGTTGCATATATGTGTCATGCTGGGATTTTCAAAAAGTGACAACATCTTCTCGGGGTTGGCTAACCTGGGATGAGTTGTTACAATTTTGGTATCAATGTATTAGGTTTTATGATTCTTTTGACTGCATAAAAAGAAAGAAAGTGGAAGATTAAAATAAATCATATTTTAATGAATAATATGAGGATGACACATAGACGTACTAGAGCTAGAGTTAGAATTGTTGACATGAGAGGGTGTGGTAGGCCTCAATTTTTAAACGAGCTAAGGTTGAGATGGAAGTTGAGTCTGAGTCTGTGGTTCCTAGAAGGGAACGTGTTGACAGTATAATTGATATTAGTAAGGATATGAGAGAATCTAGAATTGAAAGAGATGAGCTAAGAGAAGCTCTTGCTCATGCTCTTGAGAAAATGAATGTAACAAATGAGAGAATTGATAGTCTATAGCATAGACTTGATGAATAGGCTAGGGCAGTGCCTGAGATTGTTGTAAATCTAGTAATGGTAAATGTTCAAAAGGGGAAAGTGAGTTTATGCACGAGATGTAGGGAGATTGTTTTGTTAAATATATTAAGTTGAATGCTTTGTTGTCTAAGGATCTATGAATCCTTTTGAGCCTGAGCTATGGGTGAAACATGTAGATAGATTATTTGGGTACTTTACTAGTGATTGACAGGCAGAGGGTCGCCTTTGTTTCATTTGAGTTAGAATGAGAAGCTTTAGAATGGCGGGAGAATACTCTCCTTAAGGTAATGTTGATAGACTCTTAAGCTGGAATAAGTTCAAGGAGATTTTCCTTGATAAATACTTTCCTTATACCTTTAGAGCCCAACAAGAGAGAGATTTCATTTATTTGAGGCAAATGTATTGACTATAGCTCAGTATGATAGAAGATTTGTGGCTTTGTTGAGGTTTGTACCGAAAATGGTAGACCTAGAGGAGAAAAAGTGTAAGAGGTTCATAGATGGACTACATTTTGAGATTAAATCGAAACTATCTTATGTGAGGCATATGAATTATGTTAGATTAGTGGATATAACACTTCAGATTAAGAAAGATGTGATAGAATGTGAGGGAGAGAGAAAGAGTAGTTGAAGAGTAATAGACATGAAGGTTTTAGAGGTAGTGGTAGTATGAGTATACAGGGTGGGAGACCACCTCAGAGGGGGGCGTTCCTTGTTACAGGGAACTGTAATATAGAGCCAGAGGTAAGCAGGGTCTGTTGCTTTTGTAGCTCAGAGTAATATTGGTGGGATCCCTAGGTTTGGGAGATAGAATGTGGGAACTAGAAGTTAAGGTAAAGGTGGAAGTGTACTACCTAGAGGATGAGGTAATGTGATATAAAGACTAGAATGTGTTATAGATGTAATCATATGAGATATTTATCCCAAAATTGTCCAAAATTGAGGTGCGTTGTATGTAGAAAATGTAGCCATATCAATGTTGGTTGATCTTGGTGCAACTCATTCTTTTGCATCCAATGTATTTATGAAGTCTATTGATGCATGTATTAGTCCTTTGATACATAATATTATTGATGAAGTTCCCACTAGAGATAGAGTGATAATCATAAATGTTTTCAAGGGTTGTGTGATTCATATCGATGATAGAGAATTTGAAGTTGATTTATTACCTTTGAATATGATAGAATTTCACTTGATTTTGGGAATGAATTGGTTGTTGACTTATTATGCTTGGGTTGATCGTTCCAAAAATAATATAGTGTTCAGGATATGGGTAGAAGGAATTTAGTTTCAGGGAGAATGTAAGATACTCTCGAACTATCTTATTTTGCTCTGACTACTAATAAATGGTCAAGGAAAGGATGTGAGAGCTATTTGGCATATTTGATGGATTTTAGAAATGATAGTAGAGAGTTTGAAGAAATCTTAGTAGCGAAAGATTTTTTTTGATGTATTTTTTGATGAGTTGTCTAGTTTATTTTTCAGTAGGGAAATTAAATTCTCTATTGATGTGATACCAGGTTCATCAAATATATCTATAGTACCTTACAGAATAACACTGGCTGAGTTGAGAAATTGAAAGTTCAGCTTCAATAGTTGTTATATAAACAATTTATTCGACCAAGTGTGTCACCATGGGAGCCCCTGTATTGTTTGTAAAGAAGAGAGATAGAACGATGATGTGGTATATAGATTACAAACAACCGAATAAGATCACCATTAAGAACAAATATATTTTACCCAGGATAGTTGACTTATTTGAGAAGTTGCAGTGAGTAAAGGGTATTTTCTAAGATAGACCTGAGATAAGGTTATCACCCATTTGAGAATAAAAGAAGGAGACGTGTCTAAGACAGCTTTTAGGACATGTTATCATCATAAGTTTCTGGTTATGTAATTTGGGTTGACTAATGCTTCAGCAACATTCATGGACTTGATTAACCATTTCTTGATAATTTTGTGGTTGTGTTCATTGATGACATCTTGGAGTATGCTAAGACTAAGGAAGAGCATGTAAAACATTTAGAAATTGTGTTGGAGATTCTGAGGAGTGAGAGATTGTATGCTATAATTTCCTAAATGTGAATTTTGGCTGAATAAAATAACTTTCTTGGGGTATGTAATATTTGGAGATGGCATAATAGTTTATCCACAAAAGGTAGAGGCAATATAGAGTTGGGAGAGACCAACTAATGTGACTGAAATTAGAATCTTCTTGGGGTTAGCTGATTATTATAGAAGATTCATTCAAAAAATTTCTATTATTGTAGTACCGTTGACTAGATTGACCAAGAAAGATGTGAGATTGGTATGGTCTAGGGAGTGTGAGAAAAGTTTCCAATTACTAAAGGAGAAATTGACTACAGCTTCAATAATAGTATTTCCTTCTGGTGATGAAGGATTTGTGATATATAGTGATGCATTCCATAAAGAGTTAGGTTGTGTGTTGATGCAACATGGGAAGGTAATGGCATATGTTTCTAAGCAATTGATGAATCATGAGAGAAATTACCCGATCCATAGCTTAGAGTGACTGCCATAGTGTTTGCTTTGAAGATTTGAAGACATCATCTGTATGGAGCCACTTGTGAGATATTTACTGATCATAAAAGTCTGATATACTTATATACTTAGAGAGAGTTGAACTTGAGACAGAGGTTATCGATGGAGTTGATTAGTGACTATGATTTTATAATTCACTATCATCTAGAAAAGACAAAGGTGGTAGCTGATGCATTGAGTAGAAAATCTACAGAAAGATTAACTGCTATTGAGAGTCATGATGTGCAATTGATAATAGATTTAAGAGGAATAAGAATGAAGTTGAATATCAGTGATAGAGGATTATTGTTAACAAACATGGTTGTACAGTCATCTATAGTAAAATGCTTGTTAAAAACGGAAGGTAGATATGTGGAGATAGAGAAGATTAAATAGGAAGTGCTTAGTAGAAAGCAATGAGTTAAAAATTAGAAATTATGATATTTTGGTATTAGAACATAGGATATGTGTTCCTAATGATGCTGAGTTGAGAAATGAGATATTGAAAGAGGCACATGATGATATATATATTTGATGCACCTGAGTACCAATAAGATGTACAAAGGATTGAGACAGAATTATTAGTGGTCTTAATACATTTCTAGATGTTTGGTTTGTCTGTAAGTGAAGTATGAGAAAAGATATTCAACAGGCTTACTACAACATCTTCTAGTGCCTACATGGCTATGAGTGAATGTGAATATGGTTTTTGTTTCTAGATTTCTCCTTACCCAGAGGGGTTTTGATGTTGTGTGGTTGATTGTAGATAGATTATGTAAACCATCTCATTTTCGTCTTATTAAACTACTTGGAATCCTAAAAAGTTAGCTGAACTATATGTAGTTAAGATGGTGAGATTACATAAAGTGCCTTTGAGCATTGTATCAGATAGAGATGCTAGATTTACATCTTGGTATTTGGAAAGGCTACGAAAAAGCCACGGTTATGTGGTTACAATTTAGTACAACTTTTCACACTCAAACAGATGAGCAGACAAAAAAGATTATTAGAGTACTGGAAGATATGTTAAGGGCAAATGTGATGAGTTCTTAGTAAGTTGGGATGCTTACTTGCCATTAATTGAATTTGCTTAAAAATTAACATCAATCTAGTATTGAGATGGCACCATTTGAGGCTTTATATGGTAGGAGGTTAAAACTCCAGTATGTTAGGAATAAGTTGGAGAGAGAAAGATATTTGGTCCAGAAATGATAAATCTGACTACTGAGATGATCAAACTAGTTAGAGAGAACCATAAAGTAGCACATAGTAGACCGAATAACTATGCTGATAATATGAGATGACCTCTTGAGTTTCAAATACATGATTGGGTGTATTTAAAAATATCTCCATGGAAAGGTGTATTGAGATTTCAACAGGAAAAGAATGTTGAGTCCGAGATATATGGGACCCTATGAGGTTATTGAGAAAGTTGGGCTAGTTGTGTATAGCCTGGAATTGCCTCCAAAATTGAAACAAATACACAATGTGTTTCATGTTTCACTTTTGAAAAAATATTTACATGATGAATCTCATAATATTTCGAACCAAACTGTAGAAATTAAGAATGGTTTGATTTTCATACAAGTACCAGGTGGCAGAGCTGTAAATAAGGAATGGCAAAACTGTAAAAATTAAAAAGCTAAGGATCGATGGCAGAACTGTAATTATGTAATGGTAGAATTGTAAATAATGAATGGCAGAACTGTAAATTTAATAGGTTTATGGCAGATTTGTAATTTTAAAGTATATATATATATTTTTTTTAAAAAAGACATTGGGCGGTTACAAAGAAAAAAATAAAAAAAGAAAGAAAAAAGAAAGGAATATACTAGACGTTACAAAGAAGAAAAAGAAAAAGAAAAAGGTGGACAAACACCTGAACGTAGTGTCCAGGTGTTGTATAGGAAATTTAAGGTGTCTTTCATGCAAGACACCTAAAAAAATAATAATATTAAAAGCAAATGAAAGGAAACGCAGAGGAGAGTTTTTGGTATGAAAGTTAGTTTTGATTTTATTTTCTACCAAATCTTGTTTAGTTTTATTCTATCTTCAATTCAAACTACTTTATTTCTTTAAACACTTGGGGACTGAAAGAAAGGTCGAAAGGGTAAAATTTTTAAGAGGTTTACGGGAGAAATTCTAAGAGAGTCGAGGAAAGCTCTAAGAAAAACCAAAGGTAATAATTTGAATTTTATTTTTGAAATTTAGCATATATGAAATTTTTCGGAACTCAATGTGAGAATTTTTAAAGGGTATGAATTCAGGAAGAATTGAAGAATAAATTAGATATTTTAATATAAATATTATGTTAGGTGTTGACAATTAGAAACCGGAGGAAATTGCTGAGAAGAACATAAAAGTGAAGGAAGTGATCCATGGGTAGCTCTAAGTGCTACGTGGTAAGTTAGATTTACTTTAAGTAATCAAGATAAATATGAAATATATAGTGATAGTATTTGAATAAATCATTAACTTATGATTTGGTGATAGATGAAAGTTGGTTGATAGTTATGATAAGAATAGTGGATGTATAGAGAATTATTTTATGAGAAATAATAGTATTGGAATAATGAATCGATTTAATAATAAATGCGATAAGTGAAATTCTTGACGAGCTACAGTTGATGATTTGATATGATTTATGAGGAGAATAATTTAGTGAAATTTTTCAAATAATAATTTGAGAATAATCAGGATAGCTAATTTAAATGTTTGAATACATGTTTGTTTCTATATTATTGTTCATATGCATATTTCATTTCATTATTCATATGCATATATATGAAAATAAAAGAACCAGGAAGGCAGCTGATATAAATGAAAATAAAAGAACTGGGAGGGCAGTTGGTCTAAATGAAAAAAAAAATGGGAAGGAAGCCGGTCTGAATGAGAATAAAAGAACCGGAAAGGCAACTGGTCTAAGATAAACATGTCGACATGTAGGAAGACGTTCCCAAGAATAATAACATTTAAATTCATGCATTACATTTGCTTAAATATTGATTGTTATTACTTGAGATGCTAAAGTGCTACTCATGATTGTAAATTTATTGATAGATGAATGAGTCACACAGAGAGACAATTATGCTGAGAAGAATTATGGAAATATGAAATGATGAGAATTATCTCAGTGACTGATTTTATGCTGTGAACCTCATAATAAGGTAATTATGAGATAGAATTGATAATCTCAAGATGGCGATTAACTATATGAGAAGAAGAGATTTATAAAGGATGAGGATTTGATATGAGTAGTGATAATAAAATGTTATTATCAAAATATATAAGTTATAGAGGAATGAATATGAGAAGACTAATTAAGCAAATTGAATACTTCTAGTAAGTTTAATTCACTGAGCTTGTGAAACTCACTCCTCATTGTACAATGATTTCAGGTAGCATGAAGGACATATAGTTTAGTGAGTGGAGATTCAAACGAAGTCATTATCTGTAAGCCACGTGGTTCACATCCTCAGACTAATGAGAAAAAAAAAATAAAATAAAAAAATTGTTTGTAAATATTCATGTATATTATGTTGTATAAAATGTTTAAATTGAGATCTGAATAATGTATCTCCCCTATTAAGGGTTGATGACCGATGTAAATAATTGCAGTTAGTATATTTTTTATTGTTGCATATATGTATCTTGCTGGGATTTTCAAAATGTGACAACACCATCTCGGGGTGGCCAACCTGGGATGGGTTGTTACAGTATGTCATCTCCTTCCAGTTGCAAGTACTTCATCTCTGTCAACATACTACTCAACAAATTAGTGATAATAGAATTGAAAAGACTAATATTCATCATACCTTCTTCAATCTTCAACTCATCAAATATTTCAATATTAATCATGCCTATATTTTGTATTTTTGTTATCGGAACCATAACTCTGGTGCCACTTGTTGGGATTTTAACTCTAAAAATCCACTTACTCAAAATTTAGGCACAAAAATAACCACAACAATTAAATAGGCAAATAAAATAAAGAGCAAGAACATCAAAATTAATTTGGTACGGCAACATCGTTGCCTAGATCCACCAATAAACTAACTGCTTTATTAATCTTCAATTAAAACTTTAGGAAGAGCAAAGTTGTCAAACTCTCACCCCTAAGTCACAATACAATGAAAGCTCTTAACCTAACTCGACTAGTAAGTGCTCTCTCTACTTGACAACCCAAAACCCCAATACACCCAAAGCTTTTATCCTAACTCTAGTAGTAAACCACTCTAGTTTACAATATATATGAGAATTATGAGTGTGATTGAAACCTTCTTTGGGATCCCTTTTATGTAGAGGATATTTTCTTAATACTATTAGGAAAAGAACAACAACAAAGAAAACAATTTCTACTAATACTAGGATAAGCAATATCCAATAGAAAACTACTACAACTCCTATTAGAACAAACAACATTAAAATAGGAAACCACTTTTCCCAAACCAATTAAAAGTTCTTATTGTAGAGAATTGAATCAAAATCCAAATAGGGACATGGTTTGGCGTTTCAAACCTCGTCATAATCAAGATCTTCAAATTTTGTGTTTAGGAGCCCGATGTCCACCAGTGTTACTTCTCCTCATCGATCATATATGATTTCTTAATTTCCAATATGGCACAACCCCACATGAAGATCCACATGAAGATAATATTCTCTAGTATCGTCTTCATAATATTGTCATACCAAAAGGAAAAGTTGGGCACAATTTAGTTAAAATCGATTTAGACAAATTAACCAAACTGATTTGGATAGAAGGGTTCAGTAAAATGGTTAATTTGATTAATTTTAGTTGTAACCAATTATTTCGATTACATTGGTTCAGTTTCGGTCAAAAGAAATGTTAACTAGTTTATTCAAATTAACTGAAATAGTTTTTTTCCTTATTTTATTAATTATATTTATTTTTCAAAAAACCAATGTATAAAAGGTTAAATTCCACAATCTCCCTAACCCTAACATAAGTAACCATGCAAATGCTAATTCATTTTTTGATCTAAGTTTTAGGATTAAATCATCCAATCATCTATTTATAGTTTACACCGTTATCATTTACTTGGAAGTTGTTGAATGGACCATAACTTTTTCTATATGCTGCATGTCATTGACAATGAACAAAATCCTTTTTTGCTCCTTTCGGAGAAAAGGTAAAAGGGGGTGAGAAGAAGTATCTTATATGAAGAGTTTTTGGTTATGCTTTTAACTTTGAAACTTGTTGAAAATGTTGAAAATTTCCAAGAAGCATAGATGGTTGATTTGGTTTAATAGCTTTGTTATAATTCTAAGAGATTTATTTTTCAATTAAACTTCAATTAAAACTGATTTAGTCAAATTAACCAATTTTTTATTCCAGTTAATCGAATTAACATAATTCATAATTTGGTTCAATTACAATTAATGGTTTTGTTAACCGAAAAAATTTGGTTAACTAAACTTTTTAACCATTTTAGTAGAATTAACCGATTGTACACTGCTACTAGAAGGCTGGCTGATGACAAAATTCACAATTACTAACTTAAATTCGCACCATGCTATGAGAAAAACAATGTTGAATCCTTCACCAACCAAAAATAACTCAAACTCACTAAACTTATTAAGAACTTTGTTACCATGTGTAACATTTTGGCCTTCATCAATAACCGGTCTCTCTCTATTTATTATATAAGCCACCACAGAAGAACATGTTGTCATTTTCTCGATCATTTCCAAAGAAGACACGAAGAGGAGCATAGACTGTAGACAAGAAGGCAATGTCGGTGTTGGAAATCACCTTGACAAGATGCCCAGGTGGTGATCTTCCAAACACCCAAGTCTTGAATGACTTGTAGAAAGAATTTCAGCAATCGAACTCAAGAACAGAAAATCAAAGAAAGAAAGAAGACAAGTAATTTGTTGTCGAGGTTCGGCAATGTGCCTACGTCCCCGTGAGTTCCTCCGAATTCTCTGCACTATCTCAATGGTTCTTACAAAGTTACAGCAATCCCCTTCAAGAATCCAAGTTCTTGAAGAAACAAGAAGAGAAGGAAGAAGATGAGAACTCAACAATGTTCTCTAATCTAATCTATACTCTCTCTATCTAATTACAACCAGCCTCACTACAAGAGTCCCTCTTGTGTTTATGTCTCTCTACACAATTCTCTCTTAGTGTTTACAATGATCTCACAATGTCACAAAACTCTCTTGTATGTGTGTTTTTGTATCTTGTATTATCTTATGAAATGAGGCATTGAGAACCCCTTTTATAGCCTCTTAATTCTTGGACATTCTTGTGAGTCATTATCCTCCCTTTGATCATGTTCTTCCTTTAATCTCAGCCCTACATCACTCTCCAAGTGATGCTGTGTGTTTTGGTGTGGTGCTGTGTGCTGCGGCGTGACCTGATGCTGCAGCCACCTGATGTTGTGCGCACACCTCCTGCCTGTGGGCAGAAACTTCCACTGCAGTGTGCTTGATCTTCCTATGCTCAAAATTGAAGCACACACATGTGTGCAACCTTATAACTTGCTGAACTTTGATATCCCATAATTGGTTTGGACATTAACCAAACTTAGACCATGTTTGGACATGTTTGAAACTTAGGCAAATAACAACAATCTCTACCTTTGTCTAAGTGTTCCAAAAAAAAAAAAAAAAAAAAACCTGAACCATTGTGCAGAAAGTTTCGGGATCCAAACTCATATTGAGTTACCAATTAACCCACTCCAATCCTAAGTAATTCAAGGCAATGATTGAACTTACTTAGAGGTAAGACTTTAGTACCCAAGTCAGCAGGATTTTCTTCCGTGGCAACCTTGTCCACATGGATGCATCCTTTCGTAACATTTTCCCGAATGAAATGATACCGAACATCCATGTGCTTTGTCCTCTCATGGAACACTAGATTTTTACACAAATGCAAGGCACTTTGACTATCCGAAAATACCACAACCTGCTCATCCAGTACCTTCAACTCTTCAAGCAACCCTTTGCACCACATAGCTTCCTTAATGGCCTCTGTAGCAGCTATGTACTCAGCCTCGGTTGTTGAGAGTGCTACCACTGGCTACAACTAAGCCTTCCAACTTACACAACATCTATTTAAGTTGAAGAAGTAGGAGGTAATCGATCTCCTTTTATCCCGGTCTGCTCCATAGTCCGAATCTGCAAACCCTTCAAGGCAGATTGCATTACCCCTCTTCTCATACACCAGCCCTACTTCTGGGCTTCCCTTCAAATACCTTAGCAACCACTTCATCCCAATCCAATGCTCCTTTCCGGGATTACTCATAAACCTGCTGAGAACACTCATTGCATGAGCAATGTCCGGTCTAGTGCTCACCATGGTGTACATAACAGAACCAACAGCACTAGAGTAAGGGACTTTCTCCATTTCCTTCTTCTCCGCCTCCGATCTTGGACATTGATCGCTAGAGAATTTGAAATGACCAGCAAGTGGAACCTTCACTGGTTTGCTATCTTTCATAGAGAATTTAGATATCATCTTCTCTATGTAGGAAGTTTGAGAGATCTTCAATCTGTTTCTCTCCCTTTCCCGGATGATATAAATCCCAAGGTTCTTCTTTGCATGGCCAAGATCCTTCATCTCAAACTCTTCACTGAGTTGAGCCTTTAATTTCTTTATCCTCTCCATGCTGCTCCCAACCAGCAACATGTCATCAACATAGATGAGGATGATCACCATCTCCTCAATCTTCTGCCCCTTATAGTACAAGCAAGAATCATAGCAGCTCCTCATGAAACCCAAGCTGATTACAAAGGAATCAAACCTCTTGTTCCACTGCTGAGGTGATTGCTTCAGGCCATAGAGAGACTTCTTCAATTTGCACACTAGCTCTCCCTGCCTTCCTTCCTCATAGCCTTCGGGTTGCCTCATGAAAATGGTCTCATCGAGCTCTCCATGCAAGAATGCAGTCTTCACATCCATTTGCTCGATTTCCCAATTAAATTGGACCACTAATGCTAACATCATCCATATTGTCTTGTACTTCACAACCGGTGAGAAGATTTCGGTGAAATCTATGCCTTCTTTTTGTGTGAACCCCTTTGCCACCAGCCTGGCCTTATATCGGACTTCATCCCCCGGAGTATTCCCTTCTTTGATCTTGTAGAGCCACCTACAATCCACCACTTTCTGTTTTTCTGGTTTTGGCACCAGCTCCCAAGAGTTGTTCTTCATCAAAGAATCCATTTCTTCCTCCATAGCCAGCTGCCACTTTGACGAATCCTTACACTCCATGGTATCCGTGTAAGTTTCTGGTTTAGCCATCCCTCCTTCTATCCAAGGAGCTGCTGCATCTACAGCATTTGCAAACCCATATCTCAAGGGTGGTCTAACCACTCTTCTTTCCCGGTCTCTTATGAGCTGGTAGTTATTTACTGCATCAACTACTTCTTATTCAGCCTCTTCTTGAGTTTTTTGAGCTTCTTGGCCTTCTTCCAAGGGCTCTACCTGGTCCAAACCCTCTTGCCTCCTCTGTTCTATCTGAACCGAGTGCTCTTTGATGTGATGCTCAACAATTTCTGAATTGGTTTGCTCACTAGCCCCTGCAGGGTTAGTTTTCTCCAAGTAAGGAAATAATAATTTATTAAAGACAACATCCCTACTTATAATCAGTTTCATGCCCTTCTTTTCTAAGGACCACAACCTATATCCCTTAACCCCATCACCATATCCTAGAAATACACATTTTCTAGACCTAGGGTCAAGTTTATCCTCTTTTTGGTGTGCATATGCTGCACATCCAAAAGTCCTAAGGTTGCTTAATTCAGGGGGTTTTCCACTCCACATCTCCATGGGAGTCTTGAGCTCTATTGCTCTAGAGGGTGATTTATTCACCAAGTATGCAGCTATAGCTACAGCTTCTCCCCAAAAATATTTTGGTAACCCGGATCCTATTAGCATGCACCTAACTTTTTCCATAAGGGTTCGATTCATTCTTTCAGCAACTCCATTTTGCTGGGGTGTTTTTGCAACCGTTCTATGTTTTAGAATGCCATTTAATTCACAGAATTTATCAAAATCTTTGTTGCAAAATTCTAAGCCATTATCGGTTCTTAAAGCTTTAACTACCCTACCAGTTTAGGTTTCCAACAATTTCTTCCACACAACAAATTTATTCAAGGCATCCGATTTATTCCTAAGCAAATAAATCCACACTCTTCTTGAATAATCATCAATTAAAGACAGAAAGTAAAAGTTACCTCCCTGTGTTGGTGTTCTTGCTGGTCCCCAAAGGTTCGAATGAATGTAATCAAGAATCCTCTTAGACTTGTGCACTCCGGTGTTAAAGCTGACCCAGTGTTGCTTCCCAAGAATGCAACTCTCACAGAAATCCAGTTTTTCTACTTTGTCACCACCAAGTAGACCTTCCTTGCTAAGCACTTGCAGGCCTTTTTCGCTCATGTGTCCCAAGCGAGTGTGCCAAAGGGCTGCCTTATCCAGCTCAGCCATCAAGCTTGCTGCTTGATCATTGGTTTCTGTTTCTCCGATCATCTCATAAAGTCCATCATTTCTTGCTGCCTTGATCACTACCAAAGATCCCTTGGCCACCTTGATCTTTCCTCCCTCTAATTTGCATGTGTACCCCATGGAGTCCAGCTGCCCCAATGAGATCAAGTTCCTCTTCAAGTCTGGAAGATATCTTACATTTCGCAGCAGCCTTATGACTCCATCAAACATCCTCAATTGGATGTCTCCAATCCCTCTCACTTGGCAAGAATTGTCATTCCCCAAGAAGACTCTTCCCTCATTGATCTCCTTGAAATTCTTGAACCATTCTTTGTGAGGGCACATATGATAGGTGCACCCGGAGTCAAGAATCCACTTTCTGCTGCCTTGCCTCCTGCTCACATTTGAGCACGCAACAAGAACATCATCTTGCTGTTCTCCTTTGGCAACCGAAGCCTCTCCATTATTGGTATGACTTCTCCTCTCATCCCATATCATCTTCTTGCAATCTTTCTTGAAATGGCCCTCCTTGTTGCAGTAGAAGCATCTCTTTCCTCCTCCATATCTTGTCTTGGAGTGAGATCTCCCATGGCTTTGCCCTCTACCTCTTGATTTCTCCCGGTAGCTGCCATAAGTGCTACTGCCATTCCGAGCTGCTGGCCTTCCTCTTACGAACAACCCTTCACCACTTGATGCCTCCTTCATCTTGGCTTTGAAATCATGTGCCTTTATGGCATTGATCATAATCTCCTTTGTCAAAGAATCCCTTCCATACTCAATTGCATTAATCAAATTATCAAAGCAATCTAGAAGTGAATTTAATAAAATGACAGCCAATTGTTCATCCGGAAAAGTAATGCTACAGCTATTCAAATCTTGAACTAGCTTGTTAAAGACATCAAGATTATCTTGCAACTCCTTACTAGGGTCCATTTTAAAAGCAAAGATTCTTTTAAGAAGATAAATTTTGTTAGGAAGAGTTTTGGTAAGAAACAACTTATCTAGTTTCTTCCATATGACAGCCGGATCCTCCGAGTCTCCGCACTCCCTTGTGATACTATCCGACATGTGCAAGAAAATGGTGCTGTAGGCCATCTTCTTCATCTCGGTCCCCTGGTCCTCCGTGACACTTGCTGGAAAAGCATCATCTTCTCCAATAGCCAAGTCCACTTTCTGCTGCATTAGAACCGCCTTGATCTTCCGCTTCCATAGGGTAAAGTCCCCATTTCCATCAAACTTCTCCACATAGAAATTTGAAGCCATCTTTTGCGGACAAGATCCCAGATTTGTGCACTAACCACAACTACTTTCTTTAACCTCAAGAACACAGATCGAAGATGGATCTTTAACACCGTTCTTGAATCAACCTTCAAGAACACGACCGGATCTTGATCTTTAACCGTTCTTGATTCACCCAAGAAGTTTGATCTTTGATTCTTGGAGTCTTGACTCCGTACCTTCTACTTCTTGTTCCGATAACCAGCTGCTGTGCTCTGATACCACTGTTGGAAATCACCTTGACAAGATGCCCAGGTGGTGATCTTCCAAACACCCAAGTCTTAAATGACTTGTAGAAAGAATTTCAGCAATCGAACTCAAGAACAGAAAATCAAAGAAAGAAAGAAGACAAGTAATTTGTTGTCGAGGTTCGGCAATGTGCCTACGTCCCCGTGAGTTCCTCCGAACTCTCTGCACTATCTCAATGGTTCTTACAAAGTTACAGCAATCCCCTTCAAGAATCCAAGTTCTTGAAGAAACAAGAAGAGAAAGAAGAAGATGAGAACTCAACAATGTTCTCTAATCTAATCTATACTCTCTCTATCTAATTACAACCAGCCTCACTACAAGAGTCCCTCTTGTGTTTATGTCTCTCTATATAATTCTATCTTAATGTTTACAATGATCTCACAATGTCACAAAACTCTCTTGTATGTGTGTTTTTGTATCTTGTATTATCTTATGAAACGAGGCCTTGAGAACCCCTTTTATAGCCTATTAATTCTTGGACATCCTTGTGAGTCATTATCCTCCCTTTGATCATGTTCTTCCTTTAATCTTAACCCTACATCACTCTCCAAGTGATGCTGTGTGTTTTGGTGTGGTGCTGTGTGCTGCGGCGTGACCTGATGCTGCAGCTACCTGATGCTGTGCGCACACCTCCTGCCTGTGGGCAGAAACTTCCACAGCAGTGTGTTTGATCTTCCTATGCTCAAAATTGAAGCACACACATGTGTGCAACCTTATAACTTGCTGAACTTTGATATCCCACAATTGGTTTGGACATTAACCAACCTTAGACCATGTTTGGACATGTTTGATCCTGCTTGTGGGCAGAAACTTCCACAGCAGTGTGCCTGATCTTCCTATGCTCAAAATTTAAGCACACACATGTGTGCAACCTTATAACTTGCTGAACTTTGATATCCCACAATTGGTTTGGACATTAACCAACCTTAGACCATGTTTGGACATGTTTGAAACTTAGGCAAATAACAACAGTCGGCATGGAAGAAACAAGATTGTAAACCGATGTTCTAACCCAAGAGGGGGGTGAATTGGGTTTTTAAAAACTTTTGCCAATTACTTACAGGTTTATAAAAAATGTTAAATGTACAAATCATACAAACAAGTAATGTGCTTTAAGTAAAAGAGTTTAAGGAAGAGAAAGTGCAAAATCAATTTATAGTGGTTCGGCAATATCAGATTCCTTTTGACCCTATGTCTACTCTCTTCAAGGAACCTCCTTGAAGTAATCAACTAAAACTTTTAGTCATACAACTTCACGGGTATTGTACAAACCTTACAACCAATCCATTCATCTCGGAAGCTATTCCCTTCCTCACGGAAGCTAATCCCTTCCCCACGGAAGCTTACAAAGAAGTGTTTAATTCTAAACACTCTAAGAGTTATTAAAACTCTTTCCCCTTTACAATAAATAAGATTTGTTGTAAAGTAAATGGTAGAGAGATAGCAATGAATGCTTTTACAAATGAACAATATCTCTCTTTCAAGAATAAGCTTTAAGAATGGCTCAACAATAAATTTTTCAAAGCTTTTGAGAATTAATGAGCAACCTTGTGAATTGGATATGTTATCTTCTTCTTTTAAATGCTCATTGAAGTGGGTTTATATAGCCTTGAATCAATATGGTCGTTGGACACTGACTTGGTAGGTTTGGTGCATTAAATGCTCAAGTCTCGCGTCTCAAACGGTCATATTTTTGAATTATCAGTCGATTGGGTCAAGTGAGAAATCTCACTTTTAGGCTGTGGGAGAGTACCAGTCGACTGGGTCCTAAGCACCAGTCAATTGGGAACTCACTGTCCCAGATGCCAGTCGACTAGGTTGACCTTCAACATAGTGTTTCAAGTTTCAAAACTGTTTTTTTGACTTGGAAACATTTGTATTAATAGTTTTGTCAAAATCTTTTTGTAAAAAGAGCCATAAGACAAGCTAAGTACTTGAACATGAGAGATTTACAGTTGGTTTCAATACCTAAATGCCTATTCTATATCTTCTGTCTTGTCTTGGCGTTTGAAACTGGTTGAGTTCTTACATCTTGTTTCTTTGCTGAAAGCTTTTACCGTTTAAACACTTAGATAAAACTGTTAGTGCAATTAGAGTAGTGTTTTGTCATTATTAAAATTAAATAAGGGTCAACAATCTCCCATTTTTTGATGATGACAAAACTAATGAGAGAAAACGGTTTTAAAAACTAAATATTGGGTTTTTAGAAAAACATGGGCATAGTTTCCTCTATTTTTCGGATAAAACCAACCTGTAAAGTAGTTCAAACGCAGTTTATAAATAACCCACCCAAGCAAAGTAAATTAGGTTTATATTCATCAAAGTTTTCAAAGCAATGCTCCCCCTAAATCTATGCTTTATTTTAAGTTTACATTGATATTTCACTTTTTCGCATTTCTCTCCCCCGTTTTGATGATAGCAGAAAAAGGGGTGCAAACTCAAAAAACAAGCAACACTGATAATATAGACAAGAAGATAATGCAAAAAAAAAAAAAAAAAAAAAACTTGCATGCAAAAACTAGGTATTATTCACATCTAGAAAGACTTCCCGAGAAGAACCAGAAATTTTCACACTAGCAGAAGTAGTTAAAACATATTGCGGAGTATGAATGGCTCAAACCAAGTAATCATATAGCTTCAAAGTAAAGCAAGTATATGAACCATAGGCTAGATAACTGAAATATAGGCAAATATATATACAAGCATCTATACATCACAGGCTTCTAGAAGCCAAATATTGAGTAGAATAACAAAAATGTATGATAAATCATTAAATGTTCGTGCTAAGATCATTTAACAGATATACATACAAGAAAAGGGATAAAATAGGAAGCTTTGCGAGCGGGAAAATCATAGCCATCTTGAATAAGATCCTGAAGCTCAGCCAAAGAGCCCTCTGTGTGCTCTTGATGTAGCTCGAAGTCATCTCGAAGTGAGCGGAGGTCATGGTGCATGGAATCAACAGAAGAGCTCAAGCTCTAGAACCCAGACTACATGGATAGTTGGAGGCTCGAAATAGCTTGGAGTAGATCATCGTACCCAGCCTGACCAGCACTAGAACCACCATGCTGGGCTGCTCAGTCATCAGTGTCCATAGCAGTGGGAGGGGCTGCATCACCAAGAACCTTGTCGTCCTCCTCGCTACTATCACCCTCTCCAATCTTTATGTCTTTCCTGGCCTTAAAGTAGATCAATCCATCACGGATAGTGCACCCTATCTTCTTCAGAGAAGAGACATTGATGATGTCCTTAGGGCCGATGTCCTGAGCCTCAGAGGCGGAAAGGGGAACCCAAAAATGCTGGAGGATGAGAGTGATGAACATCCCATAGAGAAGGCATTTGGAGTTTCTAGCTTTACCGTTGATCATGTTGGCAAGTAGTAGGGGGTAGATATTGAAGTAGTGTCCAGTTTTGAGATACCAAATCAATACGACGTCTATCTTTGAGAGATAGCCCTGACTCCCAAGTCATGAATGGATGGTCCAACTCACGATAAGATTGAACAAATTTGAATCAAGGGGCATGTCACTACATGTGTGAAATATAGTGGGCCAAAAGATGTAGTTAGGATCTCCCCTAACGATCTGGCATGCCTCATCATAGTCAAAATTGTTCGGCTATCCGTCCAGACTCCATTGGATCCCTCCCACTGGGATCCTCAAGATGCTCACTAGGAGGTCAATGTTCACCTCAAACTCTACGCCCATCACACTGGTCCTAAAACGAAGAGCTAGTGGACTAGGTTTCACCAAGTTTGCATAAAATTAGTGAATCATGTGTGGGTAGTACTTTTGGTGAATCTTGACAAGTGGTGTCAAGTGCACTGCCTCAAAAGGAGGTAATATGTCAAAGTTTGCATGACGGATAGAATCGAAGTCAATGAATCTACCCATAATGATCTTTTTTGTGTCGAATGACGGAATTATACCTCTATTTGGCGGCTGGACTCTAGAAGAGTGAGTCGTCGAGCTTAATCCTCGCTTTTTTGCTCGAGGATCCCGCCAAGCCTTTTTCTTTGGCATTCGGTGCCGTGGATTTTTTAGACCGTGGCCTTGTAGGCCCGTGAGGTCCTCCAACGATGATTTTAATCTGGATTCTCTCAGACATTTTGAAAAAAGCGTTTTTAGGGAGATTTGAGAGATTTTTGGGAAAATCGAAACTTTCAACTGTGGAAAGTTGAAGTGAAGGTAATGGGGGATGAGATTAAGGTTTCTATAGAGTTTTTGTGAGATTGTGGACAAAAATTGGAGATTTTCTAGAGAGAGAAAGCTTCAAGGTTTTGAAAATGGCGTGAAATTTCTGAAAAATTGAAACAATTATTTATAGAATCGCGATACCAGTCGACTGGGTTAGGTCACCAGTCGACTGGGTCCTTTAATAATTTAGGAATTTTAGTTATACCAATCGACTAGGTCGGGACACCAGTCGACTAGGTAAACTAGCAGAGATATACTAGTCGATTGGGTAGTTACTAGAATTTCAAATTTTGGCTCCAAGCAAGGTCTTGTGTTACTAGTTGACTGGGTACTTGGACTAGTCGACTGGTTAAAAAGGCAGTGTATTACTAGTCGACTAAGGTTATCTTACCAGTCGACTAAACCCTTAAAAGAAAGCTCTAGCTTAGAGTTTTAGCACGAAATTTGTTTATTTATACCATCTTGAGTGAGGGAAATATTAAATAAGGTTCAATACTCATTCACTAGATGTCAAATATGTATATGATGAATGATGATGTGATCAAACATATAGTTTATCATAGTCTATTGAGCCCATTGACAGTCTAATCTTACAAAAACTAACTTCACTTAAGGGTTTTGTAAGAATATCAGCTATTTAATCTTCTGAATGAATGAATTCTAGTCTTATATCACATTTTTTAGCATGATATCTTATGAAATGATGTCAATTTCTATGTGTTTGGTTCTAGAATACTAAATAGGGATTTTGGTTAGGTTGATAGCACTGGTGTTATCACAATGAATTGGAATATCTTTAAAGTTCATGTCATAGTCTTCTAGTTATTGTTTCATCCACAATACTTGTGCATAACAACTTCCGACTGCTACGTATTTCGCCTCGGTGGTTGATAGAGCAACCGAGTTTTGTTTCTTGGAAAACCAAGAGATTAGCATTGCACCTAAAAATTGGCATGTTCCACTAGTGCTTTTTCTATCTAGCCTACACCCCACGAAATCAATATCTGAATATCCTATAAGCTCAAAAGATGAATCTCTAGAGTACCATAATCCTAGGTTTTGAGTCATTTGTAGATATCTAAGGATTCTTTTTTACTGCAATCACATGTAATTCCTTAGGATTAGCTTGAAATCTAGCACACATGCATACACTGAACATTATATCAGGTCTACTTGTAGTTAAATAAAGTAAAGATCCTATCATGCTTCTATAAGTCTTAGTGTCTACACACTTACCTCCTTCATCAATGTCAAGTTTTTTAGAAATGCTCATAGGAGTGCCAAGTGACTTTGAGCTTTCTATCCCGAACCTTTTTAGTAGGTCCTTAGTGTATTTTGATTGATTGATGAATATACCTCCTTTTAATTGTTTGATTTGAAGTCCAAGGAAGTATGTAAGCTTTTTCATCATGCTCATTTCAAATTCACCTTGCATGCACTTAGTAAACTCTTGACACATAGATTTATTAGTAGCACCAAATATGATGTCATCGACATATATTTGGACTAGTAGTGTGTCATTTTTGTGAGTTTTTGTGAAGAGAGTTGTGTCTATATTTCCTCTTAAGCTTATAAACATGATTTGGAAGACTAAGATTTTCAAATCCAAGAGGTTGCTCAACATATACCTCTTCTTCTATAAAGCTATTTAAAAAGGCACTTTTTACATCCATTTGAAATAATTTAAACTTGTTAAAGCATGCAAAGGCTAATAACATTCGAATAGCCTCTAATCTAGCTACAGGAGCATAGGTCTCATCAAAGTCTATTCCTTCTTCTTGATTATATCCCTTAGAAACTAGTCTAACCTTATTCCTAATTACTATTTCATTTTCATCAATCTTATTTCTAAATACCCATTTAGTTCCTATTATAGTATGATTCTTTGATCTGAGAACTAGATTCCATACATTGTTTCTTTCAAATTGATTTATTTCTTCTTGCATAGCATTTATCCAATCAATATCCTTAACGTCTTAGGTTCTATTTGAGATAAATAGGCTACAAAACTGCATATATTTCTAATGGAGGAACGAGTTCTTACCCCTTGTGAAGGATCACTAATCACTTGATCGATTGGGTGATAATTTACATACCTCCAATCTTTGGGAAGACTATCCTCTTGTTGACTTGTAGATGGTTGGTCAAGTTTGAGAGCTTCTACCTCTTAATTTGTTTGAGGTGGGCTCTCCTTTGGGTAACAATGGGAGTAGGTGTTTCTGTTCATAGAATGAAATCTGCATCATCATTGAAATAAACTACTATACTACTAATTGGGTTAGACTCATCAAAGGATATATTTACAAATTCTTCTGCCACTTCTGTTCTCTTGTTGAAGACTCTATAAGCTATACTAGAGGTTGAATATTCTAAGAATATCCCCTCATCGGTCTTTGAGT
Source organism: Bretschneidera sinensis (assembly GCA_023935145.1). Taxonomy (NCBI): domain Eukaryota; kingdom Viridiplantae; phylum Streptophyta; class Magnoliopsida; order Brassicales; family Akaniaceae; genus Bretschneidera; species Bretschneidera sinensis. The sequence goes on along the minus strand of CM043705.1, from coordinate 18,251,584 downwards.
CAAATTTATCCAAGTTAGTTTTATTGTTATTTAGGATAAAACATTTACAACCAAAAACACGAAAATGTGAGATATTAGGCTTTCTACCTTTCTATAATTCATATGGAGTTTTGTTAAGCATATGCCTAATTAAAATTCTGTTTAAGATATAACAAGAGGTGTTTACGGCTTCCGCCCAAAAGTATTTTGGCAAACTATTTTCACAAAGCATTGTTCTTGCAAATTCTTCTAGAACTCTATTTTTCCTCCCAACAACTCTATTTTGTTGAGGAGTTCTAGGAGCTGAAAAGTTGTGATTAATTCCATTTTCATCACAAAATTTTGAAAAGCTTTGGTTTTCAAATTCTTTTCCATGATCACTTCTAATGCTTGAAATAAAAATTCTTTTTTCATTTTGAACCTTTTTACAAAAGTTTTCAAATCCTTTGTAAGCTTCATCCTTGTAAGTAATAAAGATAACAAAAGTATATCTTGAATAGTCATCGACAATAACAAGAGCATATTGATGGCCTCCTAGACTAATGGTACTTATTGGACCAAATAAGTCCATATGCAAAAGTTTCAATGGTCTAGTAGTTGCGACTATATTTTTTGATTTAAAAGAAATTTTAGTCTGTTTTCCCATTTGACAAGCATCACACACCTTGTCTTTTACAAATTTGATTTTCGAAAGTCCAATGACTAAATCTTTTCTTGAAATGATTTTAAGAAAATCCATATTCACATGACCAAGTCTTCTATGCCATAGCCATGAGTTTTCACTAAAAGCGGGAAAACATTTTTCGTTTTCCGAATGCAAGGATTTTAAATCAACTATATAGACATTTCCATGTCTATGGCCAACAAACTTGATCTTGTTACTCTTGATGTCTACAACTAGACAATGAGAGGTTTCAAATATGATTTTGTTGCCTTTGTCACATAGTTGACTAATACTTGGTAAGTTTGGCTTAAGGCCTTGCACATATAATACATGATCAATGGTTGAGAAATCATTACCAACTTTTCCATGCCTGATGATCTTTATTTTTGTGTTGTCTCCAATGGTGACATGTCCGCCATCTCTTAGAGTTAGCTTTTTGAATACACTTCGATCAACAGTCATGCACTTTGAGCATCCACTATCAAGGTACCAATAGTTACCTTTTTCTTTGGTGTGGAGACATATCTACATCACACAAAGATACACAATTGCACTCTTAGGTACCCAAAATTTCTTGGGTCCTTTGGGGTTAGTCCTAGAAAATACTGTTCCTTTAGAGACCTATACTTTCTTAACATTGTAATGTGTTCTATATTTATAGACATGTTGATAATGCACAATCCTAGGATAATAGTTACTGAAATTTCTAGGATTTCTTAGTTGTGCATGTCTATAACTCTTTGAATGAGTATTCCTAGGATACATGTTTCTATTGTGAAGATTATGAACATACATGTCATTTCTAGGAAATGTATGATGATGATTTCTAGGATATATGATTGCATTATTATGAACATGTATATTATTTCTAGGATACACATGATGATAATTCCTAGGATATGCATGTGTAGTGTAAAAGTTTTAAGTATACATATTATCTCTAGGAAGCATATAGTGGTTACTCCTAGGATGTGTATATGCATTTCTTGAATGATTGTTCCTAGCATTTGCATTTCTTGAGTGAGCATACATATATGCATGAGCATTTCTAGGATGCTTAATTCTTGTATATGCATTAGAATTTAAATTCACATTTTTAGACCTACTAGCATACATTGAGGGAGTACTTTTAACCTTGCTAGTAGTCTTGGAAGTAGAGGCTTCATTCACACATGTTGCTTTCATGAATAAGGTCTCTTTTGATTTTTGCTTGCCTAAAGGAGAATAACCCAACCCGGATTTTCCTCCACTTAATCTTTGGCAAGACAACACTTCATCTAGCTTTTCTTTTCCAAGAATAAGTCTTGATATAGTGCCATTCAATTTGATTATTTTCTTCTTTAAGTTTTCATTTTCATCTTTAAGAAAATCTTGAGAAGAATTATAAAACAAGGAAGGTAGTTTTTCTTTTTCCTCCTTTAAACCTTCCATCTCTTTAGAAAGAGATGACACTTCCTTTTTGAGAATGGTGTTTCTAGAATCGAATTTCTTTAATTCTTCATGCATTTTATTTATGACCTCTATTAATTTTTCCTTACTACTAACAATGTTATTATTAGAAGAGGAAGAATTTGATACCTCATTTTCGTCGTCGATTGCCATAAGACATAGGTTGGCAATCTCCTCGTATTCGACCTCATTGTTCAAGGATTCTTCTTCTTCGTCATCACTCCAAGTGGTTGCAATCATAGCTTTCTTTTTTTATGCTCTTATATGGTTTGCTTGTCACTGTACAATCGGCCTTGATGTGACTGGGCTTCTTGCAACCATAACACACAAACGGTTCCCTTTATGAAGTGGGATTCTTTGTGTAAGGTTTCTTGCTCTTCTTCAAGAATCTGTGAAACCTCTTGATGATTACAGCCATCTCACCATCTTCTTCGCTGCTCTCCACCTCTTCTTCCATTTCTTCCTCTTTGTTGCTCGTAGAGGCTTTGAAAGCAATCACCTTTTTCTTATTCTCATCATCATTGACAATGGGATTCATTTCTTCTATCTTGTATGTCAATAGTGATCCGAGAAGTGTTTTGACATCAAATTTTTTGAGATCTTTGGCCTTCGTGATGGCTGTCTTCTTTGCTTTCCAAGTGGATGGCAAAGACTTTAAGATTTTCCTTGTTAGTTCAAATTCTTCAATGTTCCTACCAAGAAGCTTCAAACCGTTAAAAATAGTGGTGAAACGTGAGTGCATTTGAGAAATTGTTTCATTAAGAGACATTTTGAAAGATTCATACTCGGATACTAGCAGATAAATTTTTTATTTTTTAACTTCGCTAGTTCCTTCATATGTAACTTGCAATTTGTCCCAAAACTTCTTAGTTGAAACACAACCAGAAATTTTATTATATTCAGAAATATCTAAAGCACAATGTAAGTTACTTGTGGCTCTATTATTTAGAGACATCATTCTACAATACTCTTCATTGAACTCAGTTTTGAGTTTAGGTATTGTATGATTGATTTCTCTAATAGTTATTTCCTTTGTATGAATTCTAGGTCCTTCATCATTGACTCTCCATAGATTATAATCTTGTCCTTTGACAAAGATTTTCATCCTATTTTTTCAATAGTTATAGTTGGAGCCATTGAACAAGGGAGGCCCAGTATAAGAATCTCCTTTGGAGTAGTTATTTGATGCCATCGGATCAACTCAAGGATTTTAAGTCTGAAATTGAGAATGAGGCTCTAATACCAATTACAAATCGAGGTTCTAACCCAAAAAAGGGGGTGAGTTGGATTTTTAAAAACTTTTACCAATTACTTACAAGTTTATAAAAACTGTTAAATGTACAAAGCATGCAAACAAGTAATGTGCTTTAAGTAAAAGAGTTTAAGGAAGAGAAAGTGCAAACTCAGTTTATAGTGGTTCGACAATAACGGATTCCTTTAAACCCTATGTCCACTCTCTTTACGAAACCTCCTTGAAGTAATCCACTAAAACTTTTAGTCGTACAACTTTAAGGGTGTTGTACAAACGTTACAACCAATCCCTTCCTCTCGGAAGCTATTCCCTTCCTCACGGAAGCTAATCCCTTCCTCACGGAAGCTTACAAAGAAGTGTTTAATTCTAAACACTCTAAGAGTTATTATAACTCTTTCCCCTTCATAGTAAATCAGATTTACTGTAAAGTAAATGGTAGAGAGATAGCAATGAATGCTTTTATAAATGAATAATATTTCTCTTTCAAGAATAAGCTTTAAGAATAGCTCAACAATAAATTTTTCAAAGCTTTTGAGAATTAATGAACAACCTTATGAATTGAATGTGTTATCTTCTTCTTGTAAATGCTCATTGAAGTGGGTTTATATAGTCTTGAATCAATATGGCCGTTAGACATTGACTTAGTAGGTTTGGTGCATTAAATGCTTAAGTCCCGCGTCTCAAACGGTCATATTTTCGAATTACCAGTTGACTGGGTCTTTGTACCAATCGACTGGGTTAAGTAAGAAATCTCACTTTTAGGCTGTGGGAGAGTACCAGTCGACTGGGGACCTTATATCCCATACCCCAATCAACTGGTACATTAAGCTAGTCGACTAGGCTGCCCTTCAACCCAGTGTTTCAAGTTTCAAAACTGTTTTTTGACTTGGAAACATTTGTATTAATAATTTTGTCAAAACTTTTTTGTAAAATGAGCCATAAGACAAGCTAAGTACCTGAACATGAGAGATTTACAGTTGGTTTCAATGCCTTAATGCCTATTCTGTATCTTCTGTCTTGTCTTGGCGTCTGAAACTGATTGAGTTCTTGCATCTTGTTTCTTTGCTGAAAGCTTTTACCTTTTAAACACTTAGATAAAACTGTTAGTAGAATTAAAGTAGTGTTTTGTCATTATTAAAATTAAATAAGGGTCAACAAAGATTAATGGATCCACGTGATCAACAATCTGGCTTTGTAACCGAAATTTCCTATTATCCAACCATCATTAAACCTAAATATCCAGAAGAAGATTAGTGATGTTTTTGTTGCCGGACACAGCCTGTACCGATTGGCAACATAAAGTTTTTGGAAAAGATACAGATCAACGAGTTTACCTAACCCGCGAACTAATCTGGTCCGCTAATTTTAATACTTGCGGTTTTGGATGACTTGTCCAAACATTTTGGTTTGAATTTTAAGATCCAATATGGTCCGCTAATTTGAAGATTAAAAGAAGTTTTTTAATTTAGTTTGTTCCCTAACCAATTTCCTTGGACTTCAACCCCAACAAAATTAAGTTTTACTCTGACTTAAATTATTTTTAAAAAGCCCTATTAAATTTTATTGCATTCATTTTTTTTTCTTTTAATCTTAAGCCTTGTGGATCTTGGCCCAAATGAATTTAATGGTTTAAACATTTTTTGATATAATCCTTACTTTAGAGGTTATATATAAATGTTTTATAGTAAAATATTTTACTTTAAAACATTTATATAAATAATAAAAGGTTAAATAAACTTTTAAAGGGTTGAATAGTCTTAATAATTTTTAAAAGTTTCTAATTAAAATAATTGACTCGTATGATTATTTAGTTAAATATATAAATGCTATATCTGGGTAATATGATTAAAATATATTGTTTCTCGAAATCAAAGGCTGAAATTTTTTTTATTACATGTTAAATATATTTTTAGGTAATATGATTAATAAAGGTGTAGAAGTAAGTAATAAAGTGACTAGAATAAATAAAAAGTTGAGGTTCAAAGGTAATTAAAGGGTAATTGATTGGTATTAGGGTTATGCATTTTATTAAATAAAAATAGATAAATAAATTAACTAAGTACAAACCATCGTTTTTTTTTTTACATTAGAATTTTTTTTCTAGCAATAAATACAATATATGGGCATAGAGAATCTACCTAAATTTATTGAATTTATTTTTTACACATTTAGAAATTATGCAATTGGCACCTTATAAGAAAGAAACAAAACGATTGAAGATAATGCTTATAGCTTGTGCAAACATATAAAATTATAACCGCTCTTCCATGTGTGTGCGTGTGTGTGTGTGTGTGATATTAAGTTTGAAACTTGCATTCAGTTACTTGTAAATAAGTATTATGAGATGAAAACATCCCAAAATGATAAAGTAAAGGACTATATCTACTAATTAGATTGGTAGCTAATAAATTAGTTTTTTTCGGGCGTCCTTTACCTGACAAAGTTCAAGTTTCATAAATCTTTAATGGTTTTTCGAGTTCATGAGATAATGTGATGACTTCGTTAATGGATGGGCTTGATAGTTGAATATATTAACTTTGTCATCACATTAACCTCACATCACCTTTGATGAAGAGAGAAAAATTAAAACAAAATATTTAAATGTACAACTTCAACCTATTCTTATTAGAGGATTCAAAAAAGCAGCATAAGATAAGGGGATAGTTCAAAGTGAGATCGTCAAAAAGATAGTTCAAACTGAGATCGGAGATCACCAAAGTCAAGATTTTTTTTCTTCTAGAAAACGGATTCACATGAAACAGTTCTTCAACTATGATAAGATAGGTTGTTGGCAATAAAGATGAGGTAAGTAAGATGTTGCACTAATCATTTTCAGATGTTATAATAGTTTGCTAAGCCGTGACGAGACACGTGTATAGGCAAGTAATAAACTTGATCACAAAGTCTAGGAGAAAAATTTGTAGAATACTTGGATTTTAAAATCGAGTAGAGGTTATTCCAAAGTGAAGGATTGATAGAAAGCAGAGATGGTATTCTCTACAAGACAACCAATCAAGATTATTAAGTTATTTGATGATGAGGAAGAATCAAAGATGCCAAAAGAAAATGAGGTTCCTGCAGCGAATAGTTCAAGCAAAGGTAATAGATTCAAAGATGATTAGAAAAGTTCGAGTAGCAACTCCAAAATAAGAATAAACTTGAAGACTTAGTGCAGTTCTAAAGGATTTGAAGATAGCTAGAGATACTTGAATTAGCGGGAGAAAGCATTCTAGAGAAAAATCTCAATGGTTAGAGAATCATTATATTTATGGAGAACATAAATAAGGAAATAACCCTCAAGAAAAAAAGATTTTGTGACTATGTTAATAAATACCTGCTAATTTGGACAAGTGACATAGTACTATGATTATATAAATGATCTCCATTAAAAGAAATGGAGTTTAGGGTTAAATGAGCTTCTCAATGGGTAAGAGACATTAAATGAAAGTGGTTACTTAATAAAAATCTTAAGAAGGTTCCTACTTTGGAATAGCAAGTAAGTTGCAAAGATTTTAGATAAAACTGACAAAAGTCTTTGTTCATATATATTCGTTGATAAAGAGTTTATCTCCATAAAAGTGAAAGAGATTATTATGACAAAATCAGACTTTTAGTTGTAACAATTTAGATGTCAAGACTGCATTCTTAATATGATGAACTGCAAGAGGATATTTACATGATGCAATTTGAAATCGGACAAGAGAACAAAGTTTGTTAATTTAGATGATCACTATAAGAACTCAAGCTGGATAAGAAAATTTGAAGTTCCACCAAGTTTTTTAGAATTAAGATATGAAATGAGTTTGCTAGATCACTATATTTACACTTGAAGTGTAAAGATAAGTTAACAATATTATCATTATATGTAGATGATATGTTATTAGCTAGTAATTTCCAAGACATGATGGATAAGACAAAATCATTTTTGGGATCCAAGTTTGAAATGAAAGACATGTAAGAGGTGTATTATGTTCTAGGAATACAGATTACTAGGGATTGAAATCAAGGTTGTTACATTTGGATCAAGAAAGGTATCTAGAAATGGTGCTAAAGAAATTCAATATGAGTGATTGTAAAGCAATAAGCACACTTGTACTAAAAGGTACTTATTTGAACGAAGCCATGTGCGCTAAAGATGAGACAGAAAAACAAGAACGAGTTTAGTCCCATATGCTCACGTAGTAGAAAGTCTCATGTATGCCATGATAAGTAGCATACCAGATACTTGTCATGTTGAGGGATTGGTAAGTAGATTCAAAGCCAATCCAGGATGAGCACATTGGCACGTTGTTTAAAGAATAATGAGATACCTATAAGGCACTATCAAGCTGAAATTATACTTCGGTTTAAGTGATCTAGAGATTTTTACCAACTTCACCGGAGATTAGGATGATAGAAAGTCAAACAGTGGATATATTTTCCTATTTGGTGGAACAATAGTTTCTTTAGAAAGAAAGAAATAATGGTGTGTTATGACGCACACTTTGGAAGCTGAGTACGACGCATGCAGTACTGCGAAGAGATTTATGGAAAGTCTCAAGATTAGTATACCAAGAAAAATTATCAATGTGTTGTGTGTACCATCTAATTGATAAAGAGTAAATCAAATTACATAGCTTCAAAGGAAAACACATTGACTCACATTAGGACTATATACAAGATATAGTAGAGAAACATGATATTAAGGTCGACTATATCTCATCTGAGAAGATGGTAGCAGATCATATGACAAAGGAGTTGTCTATGGATAGGTTCAAAGATTATGTAGTCACTGTGGAACTAAGATAAATCCCACAATAATGAGATAATTAAGTTGGATAGTAACAAGGTGTCGTGGCAATAATATAGTGACCTATTATAAAGAGAAAAGAGTCCACGGTGAGTGCATCGATCGAGATAAGGATAAAATCCAAAAATATGGAATCGATGCGACTTTCACTTTCTAACGAGATCGAAAAGTGAGAGGCCACTAAGGAGGTAACGAGGTTGGACCATTGTCTATATACTCTAAAGCTTAGATGAAGGAGGAATAAAAAAGTTGACCATTCTTACTCATGGCCTATGGTGAGAACAAAAGTCATCAACTTAGTATGATAGAATGGAAGAACTCAATTATTTAAACTAGGGGTTAGTGCACGTCATGGAATGTTACAGGAAGAGCATAAGCACAAATGAAATTACCAAGTGTATAGGGGTATGAGCTAGTTAATTCCAATGTATCTAGGAACTTAGTATTGTCTGAAATATGGTGAAGTCGTTCTGTAACGCTGTGATGCTTGGATAAGGCGGATCATAGAAATAGGTAGGGCGCGATTGAATTTGTAGAAATCATATGCATGCGTAATAAATGTAATTCGGTGGCTACACTCTTCAAGAGTGATATAGATGTTATTCCTTTAGTTAGTCGCAACATTAGGGAAATGGCTTTATCAACACGTTGTCTATAGGTTCGGAATTGAGAACATGTTCTAGTGTGTCCAAACCGAAGCTGTTGGCACATTTTATGGTGGATACATTATAACATCATGGATATGCCACACCAGATCATGACTCATGCCTGGAACCTTCTCTAGCAAGATTCACAATCCTTGACAAATAACATAACTCTTCTAAGAGTTGTATCCTTGTTGAAAAGGCACTAATGTACCCTTTTGTACACTATATATAGGACTTTCTTCACTTGTTCAAATTACTTTTTATTCTCTGCATTCTATCATACAGAGAATAGAAAGGTTATCTAAGATTGCAAGACTTGTTTGTGAGATAAACAGTCTCACGACAACAATCATCATTTTCCTATACCTTCAACAGTATCAGAGCTAGGTTATTTAATGAAATCATCGTTGTTGCTGAAGATATCTTAACATGAGAAGAAAATGGTACAATCAGAAAACTCATTGCTCACTTCCAAATTGTGTAAAGAATTGGTTTGTCATATTCACCCACTAAGAGGAATGAAGAATTAAGTTGCTCATGGCTTATCCTGTTCGCCACTCAAGAATAGAGTTCTTATCCATTTTATTCTTTATTTTCTTTTCGCTAAAATAAAAGACAAATAGGAAATGAAATATGGTGATTGGCATTTGACTAGAGTGTAGTGGGACAAAAAACCATATTTAGTCTCATCGATCATATCAATATCAGTCTCATAGTGCAACCGGGCTCCCTTGGAGACATTGTAGTTAGAGGTGGCAATATTGAATACGACAATAAATGGGTATGGGTTGATCCTGATCGTTTTTATATTATAAGGCAAAATAATCATGTCGTATCGCGAGTTATCAACCCAAAAATGACACTATTAATTACCGTATCGAGTTGACACGATTACGACCCACACACATATATGAGCCACTTAACCAATTTAATTAAATATACTACTAATTTTAGCCCTTTAATAGGATATCTATTGTTACAATTTTATTGTAAAATTAAAAAAAAATGATGCTATAATTACTATATGTATTATAATAAAAATAATATAAAAGGGGAAGATTATAGTTAATCTTGTGTATTTGAAATTTTGTTTTTACTTTATATAATAGGTTATTTTAGAGTCTTTTTAAAAATGCGATAGAATACTTATGTTGATGAATTAGGTTTTTATGTGATTTATCTGATTAATTATGAAATTATGTTTAAAAAGTGTTGATTTTTAATTTTTTGTGTTATTTTTTTTATAAAAATAGTTAAGTGTGTCATGCTAAATAGGTCGTGCTAGTTTTTAATATTTTTGATTGTGTTACATCAGTCAAGTTAATTCGAGCACAACTCATTTATCAAACGTGGTACGCTTGTCATGTTGTGTTATCCGAGTAATTAGCAAGTCGTGTTCATATTTGGGTTTTTCTTGTTCATGTCGACCCAAATACTATTATACCCAACCTTCAACATGACACACAAACACGAATTGCCACCCTTAATCGTGGTACAACATCGTCGGTGGAAACCATGAGATCGCAGTGCAACAACTCAAATCGAAAATAGAGGAGAGATTGTTTCTCATATCAAGGTGGCGGTGATTCCTTCTTTCACTGGTATTGCGTTGCTCACTTGTATGGTGTTTGTTTTGATTGTTTAGGTGTTCGGTTTGTGGGTTTTCATTGAGGCGATTGCTCGAGCCATTACTGTGAGGCAATTGCTCAACTGCATGTATAATGTCATATTTTACTATATTCTGTAGGAGGGTTCTACGGTAGCTCACTTAAAAATGAGACACAAGGTCTCATTAGATACTTTTTATTTTATTTTTATAAAACTATACATTTGATGGTAAAAAAATAATAAATTCAAGTAGTAATTAAACAAAAAGTACCATTAAATGTATTGGTTTTACCATCAAATGTAGGTTTTTTTACAATAAAATGTAGAAATGAGGCATGATACTTCACGGAATATACATTTATAATATCGAAAATTAACCACAAATTGGGATATCTTTATCTAAGAATTGAAAATGGAGTAAAATTTATAGTGAAATTGAATGTCACATCATCAAATAGAGAATATTCAATTTCAAGTTTATCGCGGTGACAACTTAACCTCTATTTTCCCCAGCCCCCCAATGTGTAATTCCACTTCTGTTAGTATGAAATCCCCAAGTGTTAGGCTTGTAAATAGGAACCATTTATCTATAAATAAAATGGGGACGGTTTTGTTGTGAAAAAAATTTATATCACTTGTCCGACATTTGTTACGTTCACTATTTATTTAATTAAATTAATAATTTTTTATATTAAATCATTAAGTAAATTTAATTCTTTTCATATATATAAATGGAATTTAAAAGTTTTTAAAAATAGTTTTTTATATATTTTAAAAATAATATATATAAAATAATTAAAATCAAAATTAAACCAAAAAATAATTAATAATTAAAATAATGAGATGAAGGGAGTAGTATTTTGCTCGTGACGACCGACTGACTTGATTGAGTTTAGGGTTTAGTATTAGTATTTTTATTTAGGATTAAAAAGTCAAAATGAGGCTTCATTTTATTTACTCCATGTATTTATTGTCATTTTTCAAATAACGAGAAAACCAGAAAATAAGGTGTTTAATTTAAATTTTTTAAATTATTATTTTCTCACACTATTATTATGAAAAATTCTTATCATTAATTTTTTTTATTTTCCTTAAAATATATATCTGCTAAGATATATCATAATTGGGTTCTGAATTTTACTATTTGAAGTTTGAACCCAAAGCAAACAATAGTCAAACAGTAAACATATAAATGAATGAGATGTATAACGAAGATGCATGATGAACAATAAAATGTGTTTTCAACATGTGCTGTTAGCAATATTTGAAAATTATATATCGCAGATATTTCAGACATCCTAACACCTAACACCTCTAACAATTTAAAGGGAGGGTAATTTAGTAAAAACGAACAATTTTGCAAAAGAGAAATGAAAAATATCAATTTTTATATATTAAAATGAAATGACGATGAAAACATCAAACTTTCCACACTTCTGTACTGTCCGGTACCTGAGATTGAAAAGGTCAAACATGCTCTAATTAAATCAAGCACTAAATATCCGCCCAGCCTGGACCTACCTCAAGTATTTATAAAAGGTCGAAGCCCATAGCTTTGCAAATAACAATCAGATAGAACTCCAATTAGGGCTAGGTCAAAGTATTGATTAGCTCGTATGAAGAAAAGCAATGTTTTAACACGTATAGTGGTCAACTTGCTTAGTCAAAGTGCTGCCTTGGCGGAGGGTTTCCGGGCTTATAATCATGTTAGTATCATTCTTTTGCTATAAATACCGACTCGTCTGAATTTTCGTACTCCATTACGAACTATGGTTTCTACTCAATTTCGAATTTCACCAACGGTCAAGACTCCAGAATTGTAAGACAAACTACGCTAGGAGAAGAATCATCTTGTCTCAAGCAAGGCCATCGCTTGTGAAAGTTTACTTATGGATAAAATTACGGTAAGACAAGATTAAGATTATAGTAAAATATGATTAAAAGGGATTAAAATGATACTATTTGATACTATGCTTGATTTGTAAAATTTTTAAATTAAGATTAAAGTGGGATAACAAATATAAATATCATAATGCCTTTACAAATCCAATATAATCATTGAATCTTTGCGCCATTAACACATAATTCTCCATAATCTTCTCTTTTTCCTATCTTTTCATATTTCTTCCTTCTATTAACCCATTAACCACCATCAACTTCCCTAAAACTAATCGCATACGCCATTAACAAACCTTAATAGAAACCCTTTGTTTCTCCTCCACACCATATTAACATAAACCACCACAAACCCAAGAAAACCCAAGCAATGGCAGGGCCATGGAAACTCAATGACGACGCGGAGAAGATCACACAATGACTGCACGGAGGAAGGTTGCGTGATGGTAGGGTAGAGGCGGTGCGAACTAGAATTTATGAGATTATGATTGATTTTGTCCCACCCTAGTCCCATGTGAATAGTAAATCCCTCCAACAAAACATGAAATTAACTGTACATGTGCGACTAAAATAGTCTGTCTCACTTTTGTCCCTTAAACCAAACGCTTCCTTATATCTCAAGAAAAAAATAACTGAGTGTTGATACCTAAAATATGTTGCTGAGCTGGAGATCGGTGCTTCAGTGGCATGCATAAAGAAATAGGGGTGAACTAGAGAGTCACCAGAGGAAAAAGGGGGTGATGCCTCCGAGGACACTCTAACGCGCTTGTCAGTGTAAGGTTTTAGAGAAATGGAGAGAATAACGATACTAGCGTTTTCAATAATGAACTTGAAATTGAAGATGGTTTGTGCTTGCATACCTTGCCATTTTATAGTGTTTTGGATGTGAGGTTGCCCACATAGTCGGGATGGGGTAATCTCAGATATCCTGCCCCTTTGTTAGCAAGTATGGCTAGGTGCCCAGGGATGGCTGTGATCCCCAGAATCATGCTTATAGGTCTGTGCGGGGGTGTCTGGGAATGGTAATCCCTTAAATTATGCTTGCAGTTTGGAACAGAGGAGATTGTGACTGACAGTGGAGTTGTTTAACTGCTTGTCCACGTGTTATCAGTTTATTGGAGAGGGTTCATCCACGTGTCTTTATACTATTGGCTGGGAATTGTCCACATGTTTTCGTGCTACTGGCGGGTAGTTTGTCCATGTGCCATCATCCTGCCATTGACTAGCATCTTTTATCCATATCAGAGGCCCCCCACTTCCTTGAGTGCATTTATGCGCTCTAAGGAAGTATGATAGGGCTCGATTTTGGGGGCTTTGGTCTGAGCATATGAGGAGCAGTCAAAAGTGCTTGGCCTTGGAGATGTTGGTCCGAGTATATGAGGCTCGTCCTTGGAGACGTTAGTATGAGCATATAAGCAGCAATTAATATATTCGGCCTTGGAGACGTTGGGCCGGGCATATGAGCAGCAATTAATGTGCTCGACCTTAGAGACGTTGGGTCGAGCATATGAGCAACAGTCAACATGCTCGACCTTGGAGACGTTGGGCCCAGCATATAAGTAGGAGTCAACATGCTCAGCCTCTGAGGTGTTGGACCGAGCATATGAGCAGCAGTCAATATGCTCGGCTTTAGAGACATTGTTCCGAGCATGTGAAGGGCAGTCAAAATACTCGGTCTTGAAGACATTGGTCCGAGCATATGAGGAACAGTCAATATACTCAGCCTTGGAGATGTTGGGCCGAGTATATAAGCAACAGTCAATATGCTAGGCCTTGGAGACGTTGGTTTGAGCATGTGAGCAACAATCAATATGCTCGGCCTTGGAAACGTTGGGCCGAGCATATGAGTAGCAGTCAATATGCTCGGCTTTGGAGACGTTGGGCTGAGCATATGAGCAGTAGTCAACATGCTTGGCCTCTGAGGTGTTGGGTCAAACATATAAGTAGCAGTCAATATGCTAGGCTTTGGAAACGTTGGGCCAAGCATATGAGCAACAGTCAACATGCTCGGCCTCTAAGGCGTTGGACGGAGCATATTAGCAGCAATCAATATGCTCGGCCTTGGAAACATTGTTCTGAACATGTGAGGGACAGCCAAAATGCTCGGCCTTAGAGACATTGGTCTGAGCATATGAGGAGCAATCAATATGCTCGACCTTGGAGATGTTGGGCTGAACATATGAGCAGCAGTGAATATACTTAACCTTGGAGACATTGGTTCGAGCATGTGAGTAGTAATCAATATGCTCAGCTTTGAAGACGCTAGGCTGAGCATATGAGCAGCAATTAATATGTTCGGGTTTAGAGAAATTGGGCCTAGCATATGAGCAACAATCAACATGTTCGGCCTCTGAGGTGTTAGGCCAAGCATATGAGCAACAGTCAATATGTTCGACCTTGGTGAAATTGTTCAAAAAATGTGAGGAGCAATCAAAATGCTCAGCTTTAGAGACGTTGGGCCGAGTATATGAGTAGCAGTCAATATGCTCAGCCTTGGAAACATTGGGCTGAGCATATAAGCAGCAGTCAATATGCTCGGCTTTGGAGACGTTGGTCTGAGCATATGAGCAGTAGTTAATATGCTCGGCCTTGGAGACATTGGTTCGAGCATGTGAGGAGGAGTCCAAATGCTCGGTCTTGGAGACAATGTTTCGAGCATGTGAGAAGTAGTCAAAATGCTCGGCCTTGGAGACATTGGGCCGAGCATATGAGCAGTAGTTAACATGCTCAGCTTCTGAGAGGTTGGGTCTAGCATATGAGCAGCAGTCAATATGCTTGGCCTTGAAGACATTGTTCCGAGCATGTGAGGGATAGTCAATATGCTCGGCCTTGGAGACGTTGGGCCGAGCATATGAGCAACAGTAAATATGTTTGGCCTTGGACACGTTAGGCCAAGCATGTTAGCAGCATTCAAAATGCTTTGCCTTAGAGACATTAGTCCGAGCATGTGAAGAGCAGTCAAAATGCTTGGCCTTGGAGATGTTGGTCCGAGCATATGAGCAGCAGTTAATATACTTAGCCTTGGAGACATTGGTTTAGAGCATGTGAGGAGTAGTCAAAATTCTCGACGTTTGAGACATTAGTTTGTGCGTATGAGGAGCAATCAATATGCTCGACCTTGGAAACATTGGGCTGAACATATGAGCAACAGTTAATATGCTCGGCCTTGAAAACGTTGGGCCGACCTTCAAAGTTCTTGGTGAAACTTGGGTTTTTACTATTGGAGTTTTTTGGTGGACTCTTGGGCTTCTTGCCTTTTAGGCCCAAAAAGAGTGCCCTGGTGTTTGGGTTTTAGGTAATCCTTTTTTAGGCCCAAAAGGGAAAAACCCTTTAAATCGTTTCTCCAAAACTTTCGTTACAGATGGCTTGTTTGGACCATTTAATGCGCGCCACCATTCAGAGTAAAAACAGCAGCGCTTATAAATGTTTTGTTCCCTTAGAGAACGAAATGGTGTCTCGAGCGGGCCAAACGTCGTGTCGCTACAACTAGGGGTCCTTGGAAAGTGTAAAAGTGGCCTCGAGTATTTTGAACATCAAGTCCTCTCACCTGTTAGGTTTAAATTTCCTCATTCATCAAGCCTTTTCTCCTATATAAAGGTACTTTGCTCCTCATTTCTCTTCACTCCACTCTACTTGCAATTTTCAGAGAGAAAGATTGAGAGCCCTCGAACTCGTCCTAAATTTTGGAGCGCTCAGAATTTCAAGTTTAGTAAGAGGTTGCTTTAAAGTCATTCCTAGTGAGAGGTTGCTTTGTAGTCATCTCTGGTGATATTTTGCTTCGTAATTGTCTCGAGGTTCAAGGGTGGTCAGAGTTGGAGAGATATCGAGGCATTCGGCTGAGAATGAAGTCCCTTGGCTATTTACACTTTAGGTGAGTCTCCTCTACCTATTTCTCATGTCTTCAATAGATAGTTTGCGCGATAGGGCCAGTAGCTGTAGCGATAGTAGTAGTAGCACGTCTAAGGAGATGGAGTCGAACTCATCCTCTTCCAAAAGTGATACCTTGGAAGGCGCCGAGGTCAGGAAAGGGCCTTTATCTATAGTGCCCTATGTGGTAGTGGTGGAGGAGTATGAAGATGACTCCACCTTTAGGGGCGAGGACGAAATGGACGCCGTTCTAGCTGAGATTAGGGGGGGATATGGCTATGGAAGAGAGGGAACAGTGGGAGTTCATCGCGAACGATGTTCCTAGCCAAATTAGGGAGGAGGATCTTGAGGTAATCCCAAGGGTGTACCATATTCCAGGGGAATATGCCCTCAAGCCAGCCAGGGTCGGAGATAGGGCTTGTAATGCCCTTCCGAATCATGTGCCTTACGAACTAAATGTGTACGAGCAGCACATGAGAGTCGGGCTTCGTTTTCCCCTCTACCCCTTCTTCTACTCCGTGCTATGGTATTTAGACATAGCACAGTGCCAGTTGGTACCAAACTCGATACGATTGATCATGGCCTTTATTTGCGTCTGTACGGATGTGGGGGGACTGATGAGTCTCGATGTTTTCAAGGACCACTTCAGATAAGCAAGCACAGCCAGACCGGATGGGTCGTAATTAGTTTGCAGGTGAAGAGAAAGTTGTTGAAGAAGACGCCATCTTCGATAAAAAGGTGGAAGAAATCTTTCTTCGTCCAGGGCGAGAGGGGTTTCGGGGTTCCGTTCACATGGAATTTAGACCAGGCTGGGAAATGTAAGAAGCTGAGCCTTTTGATTCGTGAGTAGGAGCCGGTGAACATCATGGTGGCCGCCCCTATGGACGTGGAGGTCCTTTATGATAATGAGGAGTTGGCGAGATGAGGTCGCTGGCCTCCGTGCCCCGAGGTTTCCATAGAGAGTGGTAACCCCGCGCCTGCTACTTTACACTTTCGCTTTCGTTTATTGCTTTTAACTTGTATTTTGCTTTATGTCCTTGCCTCTTTACTTCGTACTTATGAATTTTTTTAATGTCTTGGCAAAGATAGAGGTGACGGCTAAAGCCAATGAGCGAGCTAGGAAGTTTGCCTTGAAGAGGAGAAAGGCTGCCTAAGAGCAGAAGCAGCCTGCATCCATTTTTGGAGTGAAGGAAAGGCCGCAGGCTCTTTCCTCAATCTTCATCAATTTGGAGAGCCCTCCCAAACGCTCCCCCGAGCCGGAGGCTTCTTCAACCTTGCTTCCTGCTCCATCCTGGTCCCGAGGTGCCCCTTCGAGAGCGACGGTTTTCACTTCCAACTGGGACTTGAAGACCGATAACTCTATCTTTTCACACCCTCAAGTTGCTCGGGAACACCTAGTCTTGGGGATTCCACCCCGGGACATACTCGAGCTATTGCGGAGGCCCATGGCACTTTATTCTGCCGCTGAGACATTAGGTTCTTAGGTAAAAAGTTCTTCTTTTTCTTCCTTTGATTTTTTTTTTTGCATTATTAATAACTAATAGTCCTTTTTTTTGTTTCAGTCGGGCATATTACTGGTGGCACTGTCACACTGATGCTTGGACACAACCGAGAAGCTGGGTCAGGCTCAGTAGAAATTGGATGAGAGAGCCAAGCTCGTCCATAAACTACAAGCATCCTTAGAAGCAGCCAACCAGGCCAGGGTTGAAGTCGCCCAAGAGAGAGATGTCACTACAGAACAACAGCTCAAGGAGGAGGTCAAGGCCCATACCCAGATAGTCATGGAGGACACCCTGGCTGCTTTTAAAGACTCGACTCCATATCAGATGACGATCGAGGATGAGGGAGGTCTATAGTACCTCAAGGGCTTCTTAAAGGCCAAGAAGAGAGCTGAGGCCCTTTACCCAAGACCGACTTTTCAGCCCTCAACCTACTGGGCCAGCTATAGGAGGAGGAGGCTCCAGCCAGTGAGGCGAAAACGGAGGCGACAACTCAGGCAAGTGAGGAGGAGCCAACTGCCCAGCTAGAGGGTGAGGCTGAGGCCGAGGGGGAGGCCACCCCTTAAGGGTTTTGCCTTAGTTCTTTTTTCTTTTTGTACTCTGAGGCCGATAGTGCCTTTATAAATTTTCTTTTGCAATTTAATGAAATTTTGGTTTCTTTTCAACTTGCTGTCTCTTATTGTAATCGTACCTTTAACATTACAACTTTAGTTTTACTGATGCATTTTTGTGAGCTGTATTCGAAGCACGTGCTACTGGTAGAATCGATGGAGGTTTTTCGCGTTCCAAGTGCGGGGAACAGGTTTTCCACTTAGCTCATCGAGCTCAAAGGTGCCGGATCGACATAGCCTCTTAATACGATACGAGGCCTCCCAGTTTGGGACCTGTTTTCTCGTTTCTCGTAGGTAGAATACTTCGTTCTTTCGTAAGACAAAGTCGTGCAACTTGAAGCTTCTGCTTCGGACCCGAGAGTTGTAATAATTTGTAGCCTTTTGTTGATAAGCAGCTAGCCAAATCTGGGCCTTATCCCGAGCTTCGTCGATAAGGTCGGCGTTTATCTATAGAGCTTTTTCATTGCTGCTGTTTTCTAAATTCTTCTCTTGTAGTGAGGGTAGCCCGATTTCCAAGGAGATGACAGTCTCGGAGCCATAGGCTATAAAGAATGGGGTTTTTCCTGTGGGAGTCCGGGCGGTGGTCAGATATGCCTAGAGCACGTTCGGCAAGTGATTGGCCCATTGTTTGTTTACCTCGTCTAATCTCCTCTTGATGCCTTGTAGAAGCATTCTGTTGGTTACTTCGGCCTTTCTATTAGCCTATGGATACCCGACGGAGGAGAATTGATGCTTGATGTGTAGTTCATCGAAGAACACCTTGAATCGGGCACTATCAAACTGTTTGTCACTGTCGGTTACCAATATACGGGGAATGCCGAAACGGCACACTATTGATTTTCAGAAGAAGTTTCGACCCTGGAGGTCAGTTATACTGGCTAGCGGTTTCACCTCTACCTACTTGGTAAAGTAGTCTATTGCCACGATAAAGTGCTTCCATTGGCCGAGCGCTCCGGTGAAGGGGCTAAAAAGGTCTATCCCCCACATGACGAAGGAGAGCGAGCTCGTAATCGAGGTAAGAAGGTTCGCTGGTTGATAGGGTACCAGAGAGTATTATTGACAATTTTTGCACTTTTTGACTAATTCTATGGCTTCTTTTTGCATTTCGAGCCAGTAGTAGCCTTGCCGGAGTATTTTGAAGGCCAGGGCTCGACCTTCGAGGTACTTTCCACAGACTCTTTTGTGAACCTTTCGAAGAGCATAATCGGCTTTGATTAACCTCAGACACCTTAGGTAGGGCGTTGTAAAGCCTCTTTTGTATAGCTGGTCGTCCATGATCGTATACCGTGAAGCTCAGGAGATGATCTTTTGAGCTTTGCCTCTTTGCTCGGGGAGCTGACTGTCCCGTAAATATCGGAGGATTGGATCAACCCAAGTTTCTCATTCGGTTACTAGTAACACAGTTACTTCCTCAATGCTAAGGACGGTGAGGGTTTAGAGGTAGACTGCCTATGTGGGCTCGAGCTGAGGGGAGAAAGCGAGTTGGGCTAGGAAATCAGCTTTCGATTTTTTCATTCGAGGGACCTATGTTATTCGAAATACTTTGAACTTAACGGCGAGTTCTCTGGCCTTTTCTAGGTAGCGAGTGATCTTCTCACCTCGGGCTTCGAATTCTCCATTAATCTGATTTACCACCAGTTGTGAGTTGTTGCGTACGTCCAGGGCTTCGACCACTATTGCCTTAGCCAACTTCATCCCGACAAGTAATGTCTCGTACTCTACTTTGTTTTTGGAGGCATTGAACTTGAAAATTGGGCCGTATTCAATGGTGAAACCATCCGAGCTACATAGGATAAGCCCAACGCCGCTTCCGGTGTTGTTGGAGGATTCATCAACATGGAGGGTCCATTGCAGGACTGGTTCGGCTACATTTGGCTTGTAGAGCACTTGTCTCAGTGGTTGATCTGTTAAGAAGACGATGGTGTGCGCTTGAAAGTACGAACGGAGTTTTCATGCTGTAATCAAGAGGGTGTATGCCATCTTTTCTATCAGGAGATACCGTGTTTCCGCATCGCGGAGGATTTTGCTCACATAGTACATGGGTTTTTGGACGTCGTCTTCTTCTCGGATCAGGACAGAAACTATTACTTCTTATCCAAGCGATAGGTACAAGAAGAGCTTTTCGAGCTTGGTCAGGAGTGGGGGCGAGCTCAAATATTTCTTAAGTTTTTTGAACACCTTTTAACAATCTTCGGTCCAAATGAAATCTTTCGCTTTTCTGATGGCTTTGAAGAATGAAAGGCATTTCTCCGTGGATTTTGACATGAATTAGCTGAGTGCGGTTATCCACCCTGTTAGCCGTTGTACTTCTCTTACCATTCGAGGGGGGTCATACCAAGTATGGCGTCAATTTTTTTCAGGTTGGTCTCTATTCCCTTGTGGGTTACCATGAAGCAAATGAACTTTCTCCTAGTGACTCCAAAGGTGCACTTGGTAGGGTTTAGTTTCATTTTATGACGTCGAAGTATCTCGAATGCTTTCTTTAGATCAGTTTTGTGGTCTCTGGCTTCAATACTCTTGACCAGCATATCGTCTACATAAACTTCCATGTTCCTCCGATCTACTCGTGGAAGATCTTATTTACCAATCTTTGATACGTTACCCCAACATTTTTAAGGGCGAAAGGCATGACTTTGTAGCAGTACAACCCCTGGCTGGTGACGAAGGCTGTTTTCTCTTGGCAAGACTCGTGCATCAGGATCTGGTTGTAGTCGGAATAGGCGTCTATGAAGGTTAGAAGCCTGTTCCCTGACATTGCATTGACCAATTGATCGATCCATGGGAGTGAAAAGCTACCTATCAAGTAAGCTTTGTTTAGGCCCGTGAAATCGATGCAAATTCGCCACTTGCCATTGGATTTTTTGACCATCACCATTTTGGATACCAAGTCGGGATAGTCTATTTCTCGGACGAAATTTGTTGCA
Source organism: Bretschneidera sinensis (assembly GCA_023935145.1). NCBI lineage: Eukaryota > Viridiplantae > Streptophyta > Magnoliopsida > Brassicales > Akaniaceae > Bretschneidera > Bretschneidera sinensis. Next base: position 18,230,399 of record CM043705.1, on the reverse strand, counting down.
AGTAACTTGTCTACTTCAGTTTTGATGGCGGCCTATCGTTCGAGGGGTAAACGACCTTTTCTTTTGGATGACCAACCTGTGGTTTGGGTCCACATTTAATTGGTGCACAATCACATTTGGGTTGATTCAGAGCATGTCTGAGGCCATCTAGGCAAAGAGATCTTGGTTCTTTCGGAGGAGAGATAACAGGGATATTTTGGGGCATTCTGGGAGGTTGGAGTTGATCTGGACTGTTCGAGAGACATCTTTACCAAGAGAGACTATGGTCAATTCTTCTGTAGGCTGGCCTCTGGAAGCTCTTACCTTGTCCCTGAAGTCTTCATCCTCGAGAGGGAAGGCCTTCGACCTTTTTCCTCTTCTCATGGCGTTTAGGTAGCAGAACCTAGAGACTTATTGGTTTCCTTTAACTTCACCTACCCTGTCGTCGGTGGGGAACTTCATTTTAAATGGTAGGTGGAGACAACCACTTTGAGCTTATTGAGTGTGGGTCTGTCGAGGATCATATTGTAGGATGACAGTTGCTTGACTACTAGAAAAACAGCTTGTATAGTAGATGTTTGCTGGTTTGTCCCTACGATGATTGGGAAGACTATACTGCCTTCGGCGAATGTCGGGCCCCCCGAGAAGCCATAGAACGGAGTGGACACTGGTTCCAGCTAAGCATCTATCAGAATGCATCGTAAAATAAGATGTCGACCAAGCTCCCATTGTCGACCAGGATGTGCTTGACATCGGGGTTGGCCACAAGGAGGGAGACCACTACGGCGTCGTCATGCGGAGTCTGTACCCCCTCTAGATCGTTGTTTGTGAAAGAGATCGCTTGGTCTGTCCTTCTGCGCTTGTGAGGCCCACTGATTGACACCGTAGACCTGGCATAAGTCTTTTTGTTGTTTGCCTAGGTGCCCCCGATGACAGGGCTTCCATAGATGGTTTTGATAATCTTGGTTGTGGTGGTCTTTGGGCCTCTCCGGTTAAGTCCTTCTCGATTCTGCCCCGGGCTTCTCCGCGGGGCTCGTTATGTCTGGTTTCAACTAAGCAGTCGCTCAGGACTCCTTCGGGGCCGTTCGGGCATTTTTTCTCGTCATGGCCTGGTGAACTCCTCCAACTTCCCTCTGCTGATAAGGGCCTCGATTTGATGCTTCAGGGCCAGGTACTCCTCAATATCATAGTCATAGTTTCTGTAGCAACGACACCACTTGTTTTGATCCCTGCTGAGACTCAACGGTCTCGAAGGCCATTGGAGGATCTCTCTATCTTGGAGTTGCATCTGGACGTTGGTTCTGGATGTGTTGAGGGGAGTCAAGCTCTCGAAGCGACTGGGGGCCTCATGCTTGTTTTCGTAGAAAGGTCGCTTGGTCGGTTCGTGGGGAGGGCTAGCAGGGTCTTTCCTCTTCTTCACTGTGTCCCCTTCTCATTCTCTCCGAAAAGCTTGATCATATTTTGTTAGGATGTACTTCTCGACTCGAACCAAAATCTCTTTCATGTTGTTAGGCGGTCGCCTAATGAGCTTGGAGTTCAATATTCTGAACCTCAGTCCTTTCTTGAATGCTAGCATCTGGACGTTGGGGTCGAGGTCAGGGATCTCCCAAGTGGCAGTGTTGAATCTCGAAATATAAGCTTGGAGTCTCTCTCCTCGGAGTTAAATGATGTTTAACAGTGACTCTGAGGTCTTCTTAGGTCTTTTGCTGCTTAGGAAGTGGGATGCGAAGGCATAACTTAGCTCCTTAAAAGTGCCAATGCTCCCTAGTTTTAGACTTGAGTATCAAGTTCCAACTGCTCTTTCGATCGTTAGGGGAAATACTCGGCATATCATGGGATCGAAATGTCGATGTAGTGTCATGGTAGTCTTATAATGTTGGAGATGATCCAAGGGGTCTGTTGAACCATCATAAGGTTTGATTTGGGGCATTTGAAAGTTTGACGGGAATAGGGCTTCGAGGACCTCTTAAGTGAAGGGGGGTCCTGAACGTTGAGCTCGTCCAGGACACTGTGGTTTTGGCATTTGAGTGCTTTGTCGATTCGTTCTTCCATTTCTTCGATCCGTTTGTCGAGGCCGAGGTTGCTCCTAGGAGAGAGGCTCCCTTTGGATTTTATGGCGTGAGGCGGCAATGACTCCGTTATGGAACAGTTATCAATGGGGAGCCCTCGGCAGGCAGGGCTCATGCTTCCAGGGTTGTGTCAAGAATACGTGGAGGAGGGCTGGCGAGCCCCTCTACGGACCTCGGCGGTGAGGTTAGTTACCAGGTGTGAGAGTTCTACAAACTATGCTTAGAGCATGGGTATAGTGGGATACGTTGCAGCAGGCCCTTGGAGATTTTTTGGTGGGCCAACTTCCGTATAGCAAGGGCATTAGGTCTCAGGAAGGGGCTATGGGCCGGTGCCTGAGGATCTTCGTTCGAATATAGCGAGGATTCTTAACTCGGACCGTTAGCTATGTGTGTTGTTCTGTGTGGGTGCGGCCTGGCCCCGGCGACTCCTTTGCTGGCATTTTTTGTGGTATTTCTGGGAGGCATGACATCAAATGAGTTCTTTAGATTTCTTCGCTTTCACTGTTAGCGAAATATGGTGGTTTCCCACGGACGGCGCCAATCTGTTGATGCCTAAAATATGTTGCTGATCTGGAGGTCGGTGCTTCAGTGGCCTGCACAAGGAAATAAGGGTGAACTAAAGAGTCACCAGAGGAAATGGAGTGATGCCTCCGAGGACACTTCGAAGCTCTTGTCAGTGTCACAGAACCACGTTTGGGTAGTGATGCAAAAGCATCCTGGTTTTGAATAGTTGGAGATAATCCATGAGGTTAGTGGTTCCATCTTTAGCCTTGATGAACAACATCCTGAAGTGTCGAGGAAATTGTGTGCGAGAATCTCTTGTGTGAATGCTGGATCCTGGGAGTGGAGCTCGTCTAGGGTATTAATTCCTCGGTTTTTTAAGGCTTCACTTATTCTATTATCCATCTCTTCTAGCTTCTTATCTAGATCAGAATGGTTTTTGGAGTTTGTAGAGCGACCTAGGGATCTCGGTCCATGGTTTGAAGGAGATGACCTAGTTGTGGACTTTTGGAGAAATTGAGATAATAACGATACTAGTATTTTCAGTAATGAGCTTGAAATTGAAGATGGTTTGTGCTTGCATACCTTGGCCATTTTATAATGTTTTGAAGGTGAGGTTGCCCACGTGGTCCGAATGGGGCAATCCCAGAGATCCCATCCCTCTGTTAGCAAGTATAGTCGGGTGCCCAGGGATGGCTGTGATCCCTGGAATCATGCGTACTGGTCTGTGTAGGGGTGTTTGGGAGTGGTAATCCCTTAAATTATGCTTGCAGCCTGGAACAGGGGAGATTGTGAGTGACAGTGGAGTTGTTTAACTGTTTGTCCGCGTGTTATCAGTTTATTGGAGAGGGTCCGTCCACGTGTCTTTATACTGTTGACTGAGAATCGTCCACGTGTCTTCGTGCTACTGGCTGATAGTTTGTCCATGTGTCATCATGTCATTGGCTAGCATCTTTTATCCGTACCAGTGAGACCAAAAGATGAACATAAGATCTTGTTCCTTCTCTAAAAACCCTGCTATTACTGGCTATTCTAAAAGGAAATACTTTGGAGCTAAAGATAATAAGAGATACTTAGATGAGATTAAGTGGAAACAATAACTCAAAGTGACTATTAGCTTAGCTTAATGGTTACTCCTTTTGTGAGTGATGTTCCAGTTTCTATTCAGATAATTATCGCTTTACTTAAAAAAAAGACCAAATTGATGATAATATAATTCATATGAGTAATGGAAGTTGAAGTCTTACAACAATCTTGTTTCCTCCTCCTCTCGCACCCACCAAAAAAACCATGCAACTTACAAAATAAGAAAGAGTTTAGGATTGTTGTAGCATTTTAAAAAAATACAGTGATAAAAGTGCAATGATAAAAATAACGTGAGATTATCACAATATAGTGTTTGATAAATTACATATCTAAAATTAATTGTGAGTATTTAAGTTTTACCAAACGCAAAGTTTAAATTTTTGAAGTTGAAAAAGCAAACTTTGTCACTTCACCGTAATATCAAACGTATTCTAAAAATAGTTGTGCTTAGTAAATTGCATATCTAAAACTAGCTGTAAAAGTGTTTTAATTATGTAAAATATTTAAAATATAAATAATGATGATAGTGTCTCTATAGTTAGAAAGAGCAATAAAGAATCTTTTATATATATGAAAATTTCATTAAATCAAAAAATATTTTTAAATATCTTTAATAGTCATTTTTTTTCTGCGTTTTAAAACACAGTTTTTCTACCGTACTTTAGTTTTGAGAAATCCACGTTTTGTACCACAACTTTTATTACCAAACACAGTTTAAATTTTTAAAGTTGAAAAAGCAGATTTTGTCACTCAACCACAATACCGCAATACCAAATTTATTTCGACATTCAAGATTTTCGTTTCGTTTCATCAAAATAGTCAAAAGGTGGGGAAAAAGAATGAACAAAACCATTGTGCAGCAAAACTGAATCCAACACTCACGAATATAATGATAGCTGATTCAGTTAATGGCACACTACATTGACATTAATAAGGGAATGAGAGATAGTCCATTATAAAACATTTCCCTCTAGTAATAATCTTGGTCTAAGGACAGTTCCTTTAAGTTGAAGCAATTAAAAGAAAGTGTCACATATATTACTCGGATCTCCATTACAAATCAATGTCAGCCAACAAACAACTAGCACACATTTAATAGTTCTTCATAAAAAAAATGTGGAAAAAGAATTATAGCTTTTCATGAAGTTAGCAAATTTCACAACCGACACAAGAAATGCAACGGACTAGCAATATGATTGAATAGACTCCATGAAAACTTCCAGAAATTCAACCAATACCTTAATTAATAGTTATCTGATAAGATAAGGATAAGCTGCAGCTGCTTGTCAAGAGAAGGCAATTGCTACAAGTAAAGGAACAAAAGAGAAGGGATGGAGGAGGGAGAGCGGTTCAACAATCTAAAATGTCTTGTAACATTCAAGCCAAACAAACATTCATAAGAGGTAAGGTACAAGGTTTCCAACCTCAAAAACTAGGAAGTGCTGGCAATTTTTGTGTTGTTACGCCTCAACCACAATGTGATGTTTATTACAGAGTATTTCTCAAGTCATTAGTGACTAGTGATTAGCTTAGGAGTCTTAAATGTACTCCAAGAGCATGACTTATTATGTGCAGAAAAAGAAAATGCAATAATAAAACAAACCCTGAAACATTTCCATACAAGTAGCAGTTCTCTCGTATCTCAAGTCCAGTAAAGTATTTAATGAACTAAATTGAAAATCAGGTTCTATGTGGAATGTGGCCCTATCTTGATGCTTTCTCTAGCTTAACAAAAAACAACACCAAGATGATAATTGGATTATTGACATCAAAGCAACATGGCACATGTACTTAGAAAATCAAACTCTTTAGAACGAAACATTCTGTTCCATCTAACAAGATCCACCCATCACCTTTCTTTGTACAAATTTATTCTGATCATGAGAGAAAAATGAAAAATAATTGATGAACAAAACTATCATTTCAAAGCATCTGAACTTACACCGCAAGTTACCAGGAAATTCGACACTTCTATCAAATTTCCAATTCACAAAGATGGTGTGCCACTGTTGTGTACCACTGATTTGGGTCACCAAGTTACCAGCAGTCAGCAAACAAATGCCTTGAAATTTTCAATAAAGGCCAACGCTCCCATTACTACCTCTGCAGAAAGAATTACCAAGAGAGCTAAGATTCCATAGTACAATTAAAATTTAATCAAACTAATCAGTAATCACCACATACAACAACTGGGGAAAAGAACCAAAGTTCTCTGTTTGGCACAGAAGAAAGTAAACAGAACCCAGTTCCATTTTGGAGAAACTAAAACAGAATAACACAAAAAAAAAAATATAAGATTCACAGTTCAACCGACTCCCGTTTTCCCCACATTTTCTCAGTAACCAAAGAAGCAAAAGGGCTAAACCATGACAGAAAGAGAAAAAAGAGCCATAGTACCTTTCCATTTTCAGCGAGCTCTGGAACCTTGTAGGAGTCAGCTGTAACCTCCGTCAACCATAACCCCGGAAACAACGACTGCAACCAACAATAAAGTTCCAATTATCCTCACGAGGACAAAAAAACCAAAAACTGCAACAAGTAAAACAATTCAGTGTTTTGAGAAAAATAAAACTTACATCCAATTGCTTCTGGACATTCCTGGGCCGCTTCTTGGGCCGCCGCGATGGACGGTGGCCCACCATCTCCATGAAATCCTGCTCGATCTCCTTCATCGTTAACGGCACCGAAAACTTCACCTTCTCCTTCTTTTCCGCCCCTCCCCCCCTTTCCCTTTCTCTCTCTCTCACCCGCGGCGACTTCACCCCCTCACTCCTCATTGGAGAATAATTCACTGTCCTCTCTTCAATCCTCAGTCCCCTGTTATTGCTATTGTTGTTGTTCATGTTCTGGTTGTTGTTGTTGTTATTGTTTCCCGCTCCACCAATCGGCGCCTTGCAGGCGGCCCTCCTGGTTCTCAGATTCCACGGCCTCACCTCCTCGGTCGCCGCAGAGGATTCGTCCCTCTCCTTCTCTTTTTCCTTCTCTTTCACTCTCTCTTTCTCTTTCTCTTCTGGTCCCTCTTCTTCGTCTGATACTTCCTCTCTAAAAATCCTATTTTTCATCTTATCCGCCACGGATTTTAGATCCAACATGATCTTCTCCCTCACTTCGTCGATCCCTTCCTCTCCACCGTCGATTCTCGATCTTGACGGTACCGTCTTCAATCGACGGTGGTGCTTGTTCTGCTGCTGGTGCTGCATCTGGTCAGATTCCCCGCGTCGAGTGGTGAACTCCATCGAGAAGTTCTTGAATTTAGATGGGGGAGATCGGCGCCGGAGCCGGTGATCGACGGTGAGGGCTTCGCCTGAGGATTCCTCCTTCATGCACCTGAGGTGTCTCTGATTCCCCCACTTCAAGCACGGCAACGTGAAATTGTGGAGAGGCTTTGATCGCTCGTGTCCCATCTCCATGTACTCGCGCACTATCTCTCTGTCACCAGAATACACCATTGATCGGTGCACTCTCTCTCTCAAGCAACGAGAGCTAAAGATCAACAACAGAGTTCTCTATGGTTTCTCTCTGATTCGTTGAAATTTTCCTGGGGGATTTCCTCTGGAAAATATTGTGAGGGATTTTTCTCTGGTTATTTTGTGTGTTGTGTTTGTTGCTGTTATGCAAATCGCCGGGAACGTTAATTTTATATACGAGTGAGGGAAAAGGAAGAAAGCGGTTTTAACGTTCGGGTTGTGGGACTCGGGGCCTTTTTTGTCATTTCATACTGATTGTTGGTCAGTACTAAAGTGCGCCATGTGTGTAGAGTGTACAAGGTTTGGGTTTTCCCGGGTGATACGTCGTTTTTGAGTGATGGTTAGCGTAACGACCGTTTGATAAGGATGCATTTGAAGATCTCTTCTTATAGCCGTAGATTTTAAAATCCTGTAAATTGAGGGGGAAATGGGCTAAAATTACGTCACTCGTTGTCAGAGTTTAACATCAAAATTGAAAGATAAATTTAAAATTATCCCTCAGTTTTTACCTTCTAATTGGAAACTTTAATTGGAATCGGTTGGTGTGGCTCTTAATTCCAAATAAGTCACCTAGCATTTTGTTGAGCGTGGATAACCTTGATCTGGATGATTTCAAATGCTACCGTTACATAATTTTATTTGGTATATTACAAATTTGGTCATGTTTCTATACTTGGATTTTACAGTTGAAATCATTCCTTTTCTAGCAAAATAATCTCAAAACTTTCAGTGGATACAAAGGAAAAATCTCATTTCCTAGCCTTCTCACACCTGGCGATGATGAATAAGGCGGTTTGGTTTGTTAATTCGCAAACTTTGGCAGCTAATTAAGTTAAGAAGGTTGCACAAAAAAGAAAGAAAAATACATGCACCTTACAACTTGCCAGGTTTAGGCCTTCAAAAAAAATGTTAAGTTTAAGCTGGTTTTTTTCATTTCTTGCAACACTGTCTTTTTCATATTTCAAATGTTATTTTATAGATCTTAGTGATTCGAGTGAAAAAAACGTACATTTGCTGAGATAGATTGCAACTTTAATGTCCATACATTTGTTGTGAAATTTTTTTTTAAGGGGAGGGAATTATTTTTTTATGGAATTTCAACTAAAACATCTATAAACAAATTTTGTTATAATGTTAATTGCATCGAAGATCTTTAAACCATATCCCTTTAGCATATAGGTCCTCCAAATCAATTTAACATCATAAATCCTCCAACTATTTTATAGTTTTGCAATCAAATTCATGAGATCAGATTTTGATATATGAGTGGGAAAAATCCAAAAAGGGTATAATGTGAGAAGTGTCAAGACAGAAATTGTCTTTCTCAAAGTTTTCATAAAAATGACCATTGTCTCCGCATGTGTTTGACAATTACTCTTAACTTCTGATTTAAGGTTAGAGTTCTTAAAAAATTGCTTCTCATAGAACCAGATCATAAACAAAATCATAGGAAAAATTGTTTGATTCAAAAACACCAAAAAAAAAATATCACTCTAACTTTTTTTAACTTGGGTCGAAAAAATTAGGACGTGTGATTACATGAATTTAGATTTTCACAAAGGATCATTGGTGTTGAATTGATTGACTGAGGACCTATATCCACAATCTGGAAATGCTTTATGATTTTTTTTTTCAATAAGCAATAAGTAAACCCTTTGTGCTTTTAGGTGTTTTTATGCAAATTATATTTTAAAACAAAAGTGAATATATTAAGCCAATTTTCTTTTTTATGTTTATGAAAGTTGATGACGTAATATAATATATTAACGGCTAAAACGTAATTTGTCATTATTTTTTTATTATGCAAAAATACCTCAAATTATAGAAAGTTTATTTATAATTCAGCCATTTTTTATTATAGAAAAACAAAGCATGAAATTATCAGATAGACCTTTCTCTTATTTTAATTTTTGTGTCCTTGTAAACCTAGAAAAATAAAATTGATAAATTTTGTAACGACAAGTCGATTTTCATATCCTGTTCATTTTCATATAAAATATATTACAATGTAAAACTAATTTCATATAAAATTATGAATTTTTAATTATTTTTTTATTTGGTTGAAAAATCATTTCAATCTTAAAATTTATAAAATGAAATGCATGTGTCGCTAGATGACATCATTGTTAGAATTTTTTAGAGTGGTAATACCATGAATCCGGTTCCGTGCAAGGAACTGAAAAAGTCCACTAATAATTATAAAAAAATTAAATAACAACTGTTTAAAAATTTTAAAAAGAAAAAAATTAAATACCAAAGTTACTATTTAATTTCTCTATGATTACTAATAAATTTTTTTGATTCTGTGATAACTCTCACAAAACCGAATCCGTAATATCACCACTCATTTTTTTTATTGCTAAAAACGTAGACTACTCAACTCTCAAGGCCCTCATGCAATTTTTTTTAGGGGGTAATCCCAAATATCTTTTATATCTTTTTAATTATTTGTCAATTTCATAAATGCTAGTTTCAATTACTCACCTAAAAAATAATGCTAATTTCAATTTTCAGCTCAAGCCGCATTCTATAGTTGATATAACTTAGGATTAGTAGTTCCAGAAAATGCTTTGTGATTAAAGGTGTCAAAATCTAATCCGACTTGAAGATTCGACCCGATTAACCCGAAACTTGACTCACCTTAAACTCAAAAATATATTTAAAATAATTTACTCGACCCGAACTCGACACACCCAAAATCTGAAATGACTCGTGCCCAAAACAACCTGAAACCCAAAATGACACGAACTTGAATGACCCGAAACCTGAAATGACCTGAGCCAAAAGTGACCCCAAACCCGAAATGACCCGAACCTGAAACCCGAAACCCAAACCAACCTGACTCAAAACCCGAAATAACCTGTTTTTTTGTAGCAAAAATATTTTTTTTGGTTAAATTGATGATGGTAAAGTAAAAATTGTTATCTCATTATCTCATATATAGTCATAATTATGAATAAAATTGAGGTAAAATAAGTATTAAATTTGAAATTCACTTATAAGAAACACGATACTGATATACTATAACTTTATAAGTTATTCCTTTTACTTTTAAAGTTTTACTGTTTGGTTATCAATTTGACAAATACAAAAACATATTTGATATTTATATACTTTGAAGTACAATACACAAATAATAGTCCAGTTAAATTCAGTTACACTATGTTTAGAAATTCAAAGAAAAAGAAAGAAATTAAAAAATGCAATATAGCAGTGTAATTATATTCAGTTGCACTATGCACTATAAGAAATATTCTCATTGGCAAGGAAAAAAATGTGCCTTCCTGAAAACAATTTTTGGCGAGGAAACTTATACTTACCTAAAGTCCAAAAAATCCTCGTCAAAACAATTTATTTGTTAAGCGGGGTACTAGTTTTGGTAAGAACTTTCCTTGCCTTAGACTTAGTTTCAGCGAGGATTCTCCTTGCCTTATGGTGGTATCTTTTAGTGAGGATTATCCTTACCTTAGGGTTACTTTCAGCAAGGAGTTTCCTTTGCCTTAGGATGACTTTTAACAAGGACAATCATCACCAAAAGTCCTATTTATTTTTTAATATAATTTTTGTTTCTTGAATACAAAATATAATTTATTGTTGTTACTCTAATTCAATACTTACCAACTAATTAATCTTTTAAATCCATAATATATTGAATCAATATTCAAATTAGAAAGTATAGTCTTATATATTTATTGCATGTAAACAATATCTCATTTGAGTCGGTATATGTTTTTCTAGAGTGAAAGTGATTGAAGGCCCAAGGATCTCGTGGGACGATCTATGTAAGAGCCAATCTTCATTTTTTATTTGGGTTCTTTTTTGTGTTTAGCCTAAAACACCAATAATTCACAGTGGATGAACAGCAATAAATAATAATTTTTCTTTTTTTATGAATCTTCATAAAGCATACAGTTAATGAACAGTAACTGCAACAAAAAATAACTACACTAAATCAATCAAACTGTTAATCCAAATCTACAAGAAGATAAAAAATAAAATTCAAATCACTCACTATTTAAATGAAACGAAAATAAAATCCAAAAAAATAAAATCTCACAAAATACAATTACATTACTTTTGAAAAATAGAAAGGAAAAAAACCCAACAACGTTCAATTCTTGCCTTGCATTAGGAATAAGGAAAACTAAACGACCATTTTTTTATTTTTTAATAATTATGTGATATTTTTTAAAATTTTAAATTAAGTTCATCAACTAATGATTAATGAACAAATAGTATCACCGATGAACACGTGTCCATTCGTCATAGCATGGATTGATAAATCATTGCACCAAACTATTAATTCCACCAAACTATCAAACCCTAAACCATAATTAACCTGACTATACACACACACACACACATTCAAGTAGAAGGAGACTCAAGAAACTTTCATTTCATAAATTTTTTTTTTAAAATGTTACATTTTCGCCCTCTTGCAGTCTCACTCATGTTGTCCCACATTTACTCTATGGATTGGTTACCTTATCATTACCTAAGTTTAGAGTTTAATATATTATGTTATCAACAAATGTAAGAAAAAAACTAAGAACAAAATTTCTCTATATTTATTATTGCTGGCATAAACTTAATTGGTAATTACATTGAAATTTAGGAAAGATGAAAATGAGCTAGCTTAGCGGGTCAACATGAATTCAAAAAAATTGGTGCAACCCAATTAGTCAACCCAAAATCCATCCGAAACCCGAGATGACCCGAACCGAGATGACCCGCAACCAGAATAACCCGAGACTTGAGATGACCCATAACCCGAACGACCCGAGACTTGAAATCACCCGAGTCTCACACGACCTAAATCCGACCCGACCAGTAACTTGAATGACCCAAGACCAAAAATCTCCCAAGTCTGAAACGATTCGAACCCGAACCAACCCACTCGGTTGCCACCTCTATTTGTGATTAATGAAAAATCTTTTTGCCCTTTCATGAGTTAATACTTTCTGGATATTGGGTGGTTCATTAATGAGCCAGTTTCCATACCATAAATCCAACATAAGTACTCTAGAATTTTCCTTTTAATTTCTTCTAAAGTCAATCACCCTCCATGTACCTCGTAAGAGTCTCAACTATAACCACTCTAAAGAGTTTATTTCATCATTACTACATTCCTCAAATAAAAATAAATAAATTACAAATTCATCTTTATATTTTAATCATAATTACAACATATCATGATCATCTCCATTTGGGAATAGAATTAGAGTCAAGTTTATGGTGAGACTGAATGCCACATCATCAAATGGGGAATATCTAAATTCAAATTTGTCATGATGACATTCAATCTCACCATGAACTTTACCTCCATTTAAATTCTCATATGGAAATGATTGTGGTCCAATTACAACACAATCACTAGTTTGCAACTTAGAACACCTACCCTAAAAGATTAGTGTATACTTTACAAATCAGTCTTTTTTGATAAATTACGTCCAAAGAAGCATCTAAAACGCTGATGTGATATTTTTAATGACAAAAATACCCTTAGTTAACTGGTCGTGTGCTATACACGTACAAAGTGTTTAATTTGTGCTTTTTCACCCTACAGCTTTGTATCACACACCACATAATGTTAGGCTGAGACTCTTAACTGATAAGTTTACTCCGTTTGGTCATTCGAATTTCTCTTACTCATGTTGGTCGGTCTTTATCAATTCTCACAATCCACCTCCTAGTTTGTGCATGAATGAGCATAATCTGTTCTATTTCTCGGTCCATATAACCTTGGTAAGACTTGGACATCTATCTAAGGTCACTGATAGATGAGTTGAAGGAGTTGTGGATTAATGATAGAGTTTCTTCTTAAAATGTAGTCAAGGAATAAAATTTTAATATGAAAGTTGCATATTTATGAACGATCAGTGACTTTCATGTATATGGTATGCTTTTGCGATGGAGTACTCACGGTCTATTATTTAACGCATATAAATATTTTTATTTTTTTTAAATTCAAAATATTATTTGCTTCCATCGTAGATATTATTATTTTAGTATTTTTTATTAAAAATCACTTTTTAAAACTTATCAGCGATGAACAATCCATCGTTGGTACATTTTTCTATGATGAATTTCTACCCGTCGCAAAAATTAAAGCATTAACAACAAAGGTATCATCGAGGAGAGTTTCACCTACAAATTTTAAGGTATCATCAATGGATTCTATGCGTCGCTGATAAGTTTTTTTTTTGTTTTTTTTGTTTTAGTGACATGGACACAAATGAGGTTAAATAATTAGTTCAGTTCCACTTAATTTCACTTGTGCATGTCTTCAAACCAAATGGGATGTAAATATTTTATCAGCATATTAGTTTACAAGTGACATCTGACAAATAATTATCCATTAGTGTATATACAGACATTGTTGAAACTAAATAAAAAGGACTCTCTCTAATGACGGCTATATATGTTGGGCTTGTGGGGTCCAGCCCATAAGCAATTAAATTAAAGAAAACAAAGGAAAAAAGAAAAGAAAGGTAAGGCAGCCCGTTACATGGTTTACATGTGCAATAAAGATTAGAATCCTATTTGAAGTGGAAATTAAAGAAAAGTCGTTGTGAGAATACAAGTAGGACATGTAATACTAGTGAAAGAATAGATTTTCGGTAACTGATGGATATATAAGAGATTTAATTCTCTTTCTACGGTGGGTCGTGAGTTATGGAGTCTGAAGGTAAAAAAAAAAAAAAAAAAGATAGCCGAGAGCTACAGAGAGTGGTGAGCTTTGTTAAGAAAAAAGATTTTTTCTCCTTTTGCCATGAGAATAAAAGAGGGAAATTTGGTACAATAATTTTGGGTTTTTCTCTACAGTATTATTTAGAGTGTTTGATCATAGAGAATCAAGATACTTGAGTTTTGCAGTTCTTATAACGGTCTCTGATTTTGGTGAAGCGCAGAGAATAGTGGTTGGTAGTACAACATTGTTATTCTTTAGAGAGGTAATTTGTATTATTACCAAATTATTGTGGGTCTCAAGTTTGGGCCTAAACTTGATGCATAAACTTTGTAATTTTTATTTACATAGTGGAGTTATTTTTTCCTCATGGGTTTTTCCATCTACATTAGAAAGTTTTCCACGTAAATTCTTGTGTTATTGGTTTATTGCTTTATTTGGTGCTTGTCATTTTTATTTTCGCACTAGACTTGGTGATTATTATATTTAATCTGTGATCCTTGGTTGGAATTGTGGTACTTGATTAATTGTTGACAATGATTATTTTTTCAAACAATTGGTATTAGAGCTTTAGTTGCTTGTGTTGGTCAACATGGATGAAAAATATAGTACTATGATTTTATTGACTGCTTCTAATTATTCAGTTTGGAAAATGAAGATGGAAGATTATCTCTATTTTAAAGATTTGTATGATCTCGTTGAGGGTGATGAAGCCAAGCCGAAAGGCAAGACTAATAAATAGTGGGAAAGAATGAACAGAAAAACAGTTGGCGCCATCAGACAGTAGGTGGATCTCAGTGTGTTCCACCATGTTGCCAAAGAAAAAAATTCCAAATCTCTTTGATAAAAATTAAAGACCCTTTTATGAAAGAAAAACTGCTAATAACAAAGCTTTTGTGATGAGAAAGCTTGTGAATTTGAAGTACAGGGACAAACACTCCATTGTCGAACACTTGAACGATTTTTAAGATCTTGTGAACTAGTTGTCTACAATGAAAGTAGTGTTAGATGATGAGTTACAAGCACTGTTTCTTTTGGGTACTTTGCCTGATGGCTGTGAAACTTTGGTAGTGTCACTTAGTAACTGGGCTCCAAATGATGTGCTTAGTTTATCTATGGTAAAAGATAGCATGTTTAATGATGAGACTCACAGAAAGGATTCGGGCACAGATAGTGGTCAAGCTCTTGTCATAGAGAACAAGGGAAAAAGTAAAAGTAGAGGTCCTAAAGGTCATGGTAAATCCAGAGACAGATCAAAGTCCATAAATAAGGTGAAATGTTATCACTGCAATAAATTGGGTCATAATAAGAGAAATTATTGGGTCTGGAAACAATAATAACATGATGAGAAAAATTAGAAGAAAGCCAACGACAAGAACACAACAGTAGTTGTTTCAGATGATAAAAAGTTGTGTTACTTGTGATTTTGAGTAGTGCAATCATGTTGTTAATTCTGGTATTGACAGGGCGGTTGACTCAGTAACTTTTTATCATTGTATTCCACATTGAGATTTCTTTACAACATACAAAGCAAGAGACTTTGGTACAACGAAGATGGGTCACTCGAGTTTTGCTCCGATTATGGGGATTGGTGATGTGGACATACAGAAAGATGTAGGGTGCACTATGACTTTGAAAAATGTACGACATGTTCCTGAATTACGTCTCAATCTGATTTCTACTCATATCCTAGATGAAGAAGGGTATGAACACTACTTCAGTAATGGAAAGGGGAAACTGATCAAGGGATCATTAGTGGTTGCCAGAGGAAAGATGTGTAACACCTTGTACAAGACACGTGTGAAAGTGTGTGGTAATGAGCTAAATGCAGTTGAAGATAATGCTTCTCCAAACTTGTGACACAAGAAGTTGGTGTATATGAGTGAGAAAAAGGTTGTAGATTTTGGCTAGGAGGTTGCTCATTCCTTCCTCCAAAGGTGTATCTTTGAACCCGTGTGATTATTTTTTAATTGGTAAGCATCATAGAGTTTCTTTTAGTAATTCATCTAAAAGAAAACAAAAGAAATTAGAATTAGTATATTCTGATATTTGTGGTCCCATTGAAATAAACTCTTTGGGTGGCAATAGATATTTTGTTACTTTTATTAATGATGCTTCATGAAATTTATGGGTTTATTTGTTGAATAAAAGAACCCAAGTATTTCAGTGTTTTAAGAAGTTTCATGCTATGGTGGAGAGAAAGACAGGGAATCAGTTGAAATGTCTTCATACTCACAATGGTGAAGAGTATACTCCTAATATGTTTGTAGATTATTGTTCATAGTTTGGCATCAGGCATGAGATGATAGTTCCTGGTACCTCACAA
Source organism: Bretschneidera sinensis (assembly GCA_023935145.1). Taxonomy (NCBI): domain Eukaryota; kingdom Viridiplantae; phylum Streptophyta; class Magnoliopsida; order Brassicales; family Akaniaceae; genus Bretschneidera; species Bretschneidera sinensis. Next base: position 18,214,283 of record CM043705.1, on the reverse strand, counting down.
CATAATAGTATGGTTGAGAGAATAAATCGTATCATTGTGGAAAGAGTTAGATACATGCTCTGAATGGCTAAGCTGCCTAAGCCATTTTAGAGTGAAGGAGTTCGTACAACTTACTACTTGATAAATAGATCTCCATTTGTTCCTTTAGTTTTGACGTTCTAGAAAGATTTGGATAGGAAAAGATGTTACTTATTCTCACTTGAAGGTGTTTGGTTACAAAGCTTTTGCACATGTTCTCAAGGAAAAGATGTCAAAACTTGATGACAAAGTTATTGCTTGTGTGTTTGTTGGTTATAGGGATGCTGAGTTTGGATACAAGTTATGGGATCCAGAAAAGAAGGAGATTATTGGAAGCAGAGATGTTGTTTTCAATGAAAATGAAACTTTGGCTGACATTGAGAATAGTGAGAAGACATAGCATGGTACAAGTAGAGTTAAAGACTTTGTACCAGATCCTACTCCTTCAGACAATGCCATAGATGAAGGAGAGATACATAAAGAAGAATATATGGGTAATGAGGAGCCAACGATAGTTGATAATGATGTATGCATGATACAGAGTATGTTGAGCAGGGGGAGCAGCCCCTTACACTGGAGACTGTAGGGCTTTAATTGAGAAGGGTCTACTAGAGAGCATTAATCGTCAATCAAATACCCTATCTCTGAGTATGTCTTGTTTACTGATAGGGGGAGCCAGAGATCTTCCAAGAAGTGCAGTCACATGTCGAATTGGATGAAAGCAATGAGAAAAGAGATGGGTTCTTTGAAAAAAAAAACAATACTTATGAATTTGTTGATCTTCCGAAAGGTAGAAAAGCACCGAAGAACTAGTGGGTGTTCAAGCTGAAGAAAGATGGTGAAAAACTAGTGAAGTACAAGGTTCGAGTAGTGGTGAAAGGTTTTGATTAGAAGAAAGGAGTAGACTTCGATGAAATTTTCTCTCTAATGGTAAAGATAAGTTCTATCCGAGTTGCAGTTGGTTTGGCGACTAGTTTGAATCTTGATCTTGAGTAGTTAGATGTGAAGATGGTGTTTCTTCATGGTGATTTGCATGAGGAGATTTATATTGTTCAACTATAAGGTTTTGAAGTGAAAGGGAAAGAGAACATAGTTTGCAAGCTACGAAAGGGTTTCTACGGATTAAAACAAGCTCCTAGACAGTGGTACAAAAAGTTTGATTCATTCATAGTGGATCATAGTTACCAAATAACAACTACAGATCCATGTGTATATGTTAAGAAATTTCCTGATGGTAACTTTATTATCCTTCTGCTGTATGTTGATGATATGTTGATTGTGGGACAAAATGCTAAAATGATTGGCAAGTTAAAAGATGAATTGTTTAAGTCCTCTGGTATGAATGACTTGGGACCAGTGAGACAGATTTTGGATATGCAGATTTTCTGTTATAGAAAAACAAGAATGTTGTAGTTATCACAAGAAAGGTATGTTGAGTGAGTGCTTGAAAGGTTCAACATGAAACATTCAAAATTAGTCAATACCCCTCTTGCCAACCACTTTAAATTGAGCAAGAAATCGTGTCCATCAATAAAAGAAGAAAAGGAAGATACGTCGGCAATTCCTTACTCCTCTATAGTTGGTAGTTTAATGTATGCTATGGTTTGCACGCGACCAGACATTGCTCATGCTATTGATGTGGTTAGCAAGTTTTTGTCTAATCCGGGTAAGAGTCATTTGGAAGCGGTAAAGTGGACCTTGAGATATCTTAGAGGTACCTCTAAGTTGTGTTTGAGTTTTTGAAGTTCAGAACCAATTCTTGAGAGTTATACAAATTCAAATATGGCAGGTGATCTTGATGCTAGAAATTCTACATCGGGGTTTTTGTTCACTTTTGCAGGGGGAGTTGTCTCATGGCAGTCAAGACTGCAAAAATGTGTTGCCTTATCAACTACTAAGGCTGAGTACATTGCAGCGAACGAAGCAAGGACAGAGATGCTTTGGATGACGAGGTTTCTTCAAGAATTGGGTTTGAAGCAACAAGAGTATATGGTTTTTTGTAATAGTCAGAGTGATATGGATCTAAGTAAAAATATCATGTATCATTCATGTACGAAACACATTGAGGTATGATACCACTGGATACATGAGGTGATTGAAAAATAGTTACTGAAGCTTGAAAAGATTCACACAGATAAAAATTTCATTGATATGATGACAAAGGTTGTTCCCAAAGAAAAGCTAGAATTTTGCTCGGCGATGGCCGAGATGGACTAAAAGTGAGTCGTATGGTAGTTCTCTCCCTCATGGGCTGGAGGAAGAGATTGTTGGGCTTGTGGAGTCCAGCCCATAAGCATGTAAATGAAAGAAAACAAATGAAATAAAGAAAAGAAAGGTAAGGCAGCCCATTACATGGTTTACGTGTGCAATAAAGATTAGAATCCTATTTGAAGTAGAAATTAAAGAAAAGTGGTTGTGAGAATACAAGTGGACATGTAATACTAGTAAAAGAAGAGATTTTCTCTTCTTCGGTGACTGATGGCTATATAAGAGATTTAATTCTCTTTGTATGGTGGGTCGTGATTTACGGAAGGAAAAAAAAAAGAAAAAGATAACCGAGTCTTACATAGAGTGGCGAGCTCTATTAAGAAAAAATATTTTTTCTCCTTTTGCCGTGAGAGTAAAAGAGGGAAATTTGGTACAACATTTGGGGGTTTTCTCTAGGATATTATTCAAAGTGTTTGAGCACATAGAATCAAGATATTTGAGTTTGCAGTTCCTATCACGCTATCTGATTTTGGTGAAGCGCAAAGACTTTTCAGATTTCAGCGATTGGTAGTACAACAATGTTTTTCTTTAGAGAGGTAATTTGTATTATTACCAAATTATTGCGGGTCTTAAGTTTGGGCATAAACTTTGTAATTGTTATTTACATAATGAAGTTATTTTTTCTCCGTCCACATAAATTCCTGTGTTTTTGGTTTATTGTTTTATTTGATACTTGTCATTTTTATTTTTGCATTAGGCTTGGTGATTATTATATTTAATCCGTTATATTTGATTAAAATTATGATACTTGATTAATTATTGACGGTGAGTATTTTTCCCAATAATATAGACAAAGTGATGGAATGTTTGTATTTTGTAAAATGAAGTTTTCTCAGTTTGATTAATGGATTCCTGATCAGTTTCCGTATAATTGATTACGTGAGGAGAGCGATTTCTTCGGCAAACCATAAAAGCATCTTAAGGAATGCTAATTAATTGCAAGTTACAGAAAGTGATCAGATCGAATGTGTAAAGAGAAAGAAAATCCGTACCCCTTGTGCCGAATTCCACATGCATGTGACAAGTATTTTATGCTTTGAAACAAGACAAAGGTATAACCTTGGAAATCCCTACCTCTTCAATCATTCAGTCCAAACACTACCTTTCTACAAAAGAAGAACAACGAATTAGAACCTTTTTTTTTAAGGAAGAACAACGAATTAGATGAACAGAAATGCAAGAGATTTTTTTGCTGATAAAATTACATTTAAAAAAAAAATCACCTTAAACTAATGCCTAAAAGGAAATTTTTTATGACGAAATATTTTATGACGAGTAGCTTCGCTTCTGTATCAAATATTTCTCTACCGTGGTAAACTGGAAATAAATGGCATGTTTTACAGTTTGAAGGGAAAGGATAAGAAAATATATGAAGAACAAGAAAAGAGATAAAATGAGGGGTGCATGTACTTTTTGTTTGGATGTTTAAAATCTAGAAATCTAGATTAAACTAAGTGTCACGATCACCGTAGAATTCATCTTTAAAAAAGAAAAGAAAAGGAAACGAAATACAATTTAATAATTTTTCGTTCATTAATAGAAAAAGATTCATAAAAATTTGGAGCATAATGGTTAGTGCAATAAAAATTATAAAAAAAAAAGTATACTCTCCTTTCAAATCCTCTTAATTTTGGAAAATTAAAAAGAAAAAGAATTTAAAGAGAAATTGAGGAATACTTGTAATAACTCATGCCGGATGGACCCACCCAAGACAGTACCATCACATATATATACAACAACTATTGCATAAAATACTGAAAATACTTTCAACAGTTTTCCTCTAACTCTTTTATAGAGGAGTTACAACTTTCTTTCTTCACAATACTTACAAAATATTCAGATAATTATACAAATGTATGTACATGTACAACTATACAACTGTACAATTATCTTTACAAATATATACAACTTTTTTCTCATTTCTTTTCTTCTTTCTTTTCTTTCATTCATTATTTATTTCTTTCTATCATTTCTTTTGTCTTTCTTTCTTTCCTACTTTTTACACTGTCTGAAGATATAAACCACGAGAACTTACCTAAAACTTACTCTGAGTCTCAGGTCAAGGATTTATTGGGCCTGTCCGCGGCCTGAAATCATTTAATATTGAGAAATGAGCATTACAAACTCAATTAATTACAAGTTACTAAAAGTACTCTATTTGTTTACTTCTAGTCACATTTTATATTTCAATTCTCATATAGATCATTCAAATCATATGGTTTCGATCATTATATATATATATATATATATATATATATATATATATATATATTATTTATGATTTCATCTCATATACTTCACTCATTTATAATTATCACTTTAATATTATTTTCATCATAATTACCTCATCATGAGGTACATCATACAACAATCATGCATTGTATATCATATTAAATCAAGTATCCATCGACTACCATCATAAATGTCTCATAATTATATCATCATTTCATAATCAAATTGATGTCTCTTAGTATCTCAATTATTGTAAATATAAACATGAATACATCCACAACCTCATTTCATCATTTCATTTAATTTCTTTCACATCTTATCACGTCACATTACATCTCCTCCATTCTATCAACGTATGAGTAATTCATCCATTTTCGAGTATTCATACCAGTATTTGGTACAGCTTTTGGAGATGTCTCCCCACACGTCGATGTGTTTCATTTAAATCGGCCATGGTTTTAGTCTTCCAACAATGCATATGATCAATCACATATAAGTAGGCATAACTTATCATCATACAATTCAAAATCGTTTTCTTTCACAAAATATTTCTTTTCATCATATAATTCCAATAATCTTTTCGTATATATTATCAACTTATTTATTATAATCTCAAGAGATTTATTTCTCTTTTCAACATATATTTCATCAATTTCTCATCAATTTAATCTTTCAAAAATATTATCTCATTAATTTCTCATATATCCATTTCAATAATGTTATATTTCTTACTATTAATCATTTCAAATTTTATGTACTTTTTATGTTTATTTCACTTACTAACAGTAAATTCAACTCACCACATAGCAGTTAAAGCTAATCGTGGATCACATCATTTCCTTTCCTGTTCCAATCAGTAATTTCTCCATATTACTGATCACTACCACCTAAATAATTATTAATTTTTCTATCTCATACTTTCAATTTCTATACCCTATACTGGGTTAATTTCATATATGCATGTCTCAATCTAATTCAAATTCAACATTTTGATGGAAACCTTTTTTCTTTTGGTTTAAATCTAAGTTCGAATCCTCTTTTTAAAGAAAAGTAGAAGAATATACTCTCATAATTGAAATCTCATAAAAAAATTCTTAAACCTTTACCTTTGTAAAGCTTTCTCTTCAATTTTCTTGAATTCCTTATGTAAATTGATCGATTTCTAAGACAGGATGATAAAATCCTTCAGTTTTGTAATGTTTGAGAGTGTTTTTTTTAGAGGGAGAGTAATTCTAGAGAAAGAATAATTCTACAGAGAAAACAAGTTTCAAACATACGAAAAATGATTCCAAAATCTCAAAATCTCTTTTATATGAAATTTTTTTGTCAAACCGATCGATTGGTTGGACACTAAAAATTTTACAAGTTTTCTGTTGAACCTCCAATCGACTGACATCCAACCAGTTCATCCACCGATCGACCAACGAGCTGATCGGCCAACTGACTGATCAATCAAACAGCTCCCTTACCAGTCGACTGATCGGTCGACCAGTCCAGCAACCAGCCGACTACTCAACTCCTTAACCAACTTTAAATTGCCGATCGGCTTACCAGTCGATCGGTCCACCACAATAGGTCGATTGGTTAACCGATCTGTCACCCTTACCAACCGATCGGTTATGTCACTAGTCGATCATATGGTCGATCGATCCCTCTATAAAATTTATAAATTTTCTTCCTTTATTTCTTTAATTTTTTTCTAACTATATTTCTTTCATTTTATTCAATATCTTTCTTCAACAATTGTTTCAAATTCAACTTTCAATTCATGTGTATGCATAATAAATTTCAATATATAACAATTTACTCTTTTACTCTTACATTGAGGGTACAAGTATTACAATTTTACCCACCATTCTCAAAATTTTCTTACTTATATCATGAAAAGAGTTGGAGGTATTATTTTCTCATCCTCGCTTCACGTTTCCACTTGATTTCCTCAACATCTCGATTCTGCCACAACACTTGAACTAGTGGAATAACCTTATTACGCAAGACATATTCTTTTGTATCTAAAATTTTGATTAGAACTTGCACAAAAGTTAGGTCTTCTTGAAGGTCTACAAATTGATATGAAATGTTATGGGATTCATCATGTAAATACTTATGTAAAACTGAAGCACGAAAAACGTTATGGAATTCTCTCAATGATTTCATATGGTCCAACATACATTGGACTCAACTTTCCTTTCTATCTAAACCTCAACACTCCTTTCCATAGAGGTATTTTTAGATGAACCCAGTCACCTACTTGAAATTCAAGAAGTCTCATTTTATTATCAGCATAACTCTTTTGCCTACTTTGTGCTGCTCTAAGGTTCTTTCTAACCAGTTTGATCTTCTCAGTTGTTAATTATATTATTTTTGGATCAAATATCTTTCTCTCTCACATTTCTTCCGAACATATAGGAGTTCCACATCTTCTACCATACAAAGCCTCAAATGGTGTCATCCAAATACTAGCTTAAAATTGGTTATTATATGCAAACTCTATCAAGGGTAAATAAGCATTCCACGTTACTGAGAAACTCATCACACTAGCCCTCAACATATCCTCTAGTATTCGAATAACACCGTTAGTTTGCCCATTTGTTTGAGTATGAAAAGTAGTATTGAACTATAACTGCGTACCCATGGCTTTCTGAAAGCCTTTCCAAAACCAAAATGTAAATCTAGCATCTCGATCTGACACTATACTCAAAGGTACTCCATTCAACTTTACAATTTTAGCAACATGCAATTCAACCAACCTTTCAAGACTCTATATAGTTCTAATATGGAGGAAATAAGGTGACTTAGAAAGTTTATCTATTATCACCCACATAGTATCATGACCTCGCTGGGTACGGGGAAAGCCAGTTATGAAATCTATACTCATATTCTCCCATGGCCATTCAGACAATGGAAAAGGTTGTAGCAAACATGCCGGATGTTTATTCTCTAATTTAACTTGCTGGCAAATTAAACACTTAGAAATATAATCAGCTATATGCATCTTCAGTCCTGACTACCACTAATTCTGCTTTAATCCCCTGTACATCTTATTATTACCCGGGTGCATAGAATACACCGCATCATGTGCCTCTCTCAATATCTCATTTGTCAGCTCAGCATCATTGGGAACACAAATCCTATGTCCCAATACTAATGTACCATCATCTTTGAGTCTAAACTCAGATTTCTTTCCACTCAACAATTCTTGCTTAATCTTTTCTATATGTTCATCTCTACCTTGAATTTTTAAAAGGCTTTCTATAATGGATGATTGTACAACTATGTTTGCTAACAATCCTCATCTCTCATTGATATCAATTTCGTTATCAAATTCCTCAACTCTACCATCAGATTCATATTATGGGTCTCTACAGCAACTAATCTTTTTTGTGGATTTTCTACTCAAAGCATCAGGTACCACATTCGCTTTCCCTAAATAGTAATGAATCATACAATCATAATCACTAAACAACTTCATTCAACACCTCTATCTCAAATTTAACTCTCTATGAGTAAGTAAATATGTCAAATTCTTATGGTTAGTAAACATCTTACAAGTGGCTTCATATAGATGATGTCTCCAAATCTTTAAAACAAACTATGGTAGCCAACTCTAAGTCATGGCTCGAATAGTTTCTTTCATGATTCTTCAACTACCTAGAGGCATAAGCCACTACCTTCCCATGTTCCATCAACCCATATCCTAACCCTTAATGTGAAACATCACTATATACAACAAATCCTTCATCACAAAAAGGAAGTACTAATACAAGAACGGTAGTTAATTTTTCCTTCAACATCTGGAAACTTTTTTCACATTACCATATAAATTTCACCTCTTTCCTGGTCAATCTAGTCAAAGGAGTTGCAATTATCGAGAAGTTTTGGATAAACCTCCTGTAATAACCAACCAATACCAAGAAACTTTTAATCTTTGTTACATTGGTAGGTCTCTCCCAACTCAACACTGCTTCAACATTCCGAGGGTTAGCTATTATTCCCTCTCCAAATACTACATTCCCTAAGAATGCTAACCCATTCAACCAGAACTCACATTTAGAAAATTTAGCATACAATTTCTCACTCCTCAAAATTTCTAATACAATTTTTAAATGCTTCACATGTTCTTCTTAACCCTTAGAATACACCTAAATATCATCAATGAATTCAACTACAAATTTATCAAGAAATGGTTTAAACACTCTATTCATTAAATCCATGAATACAACTGGAGCATTTGTCAACCCAAATAGCATCACAAGAAATTCATGGTGACCATAATGTGTCCTAAAAGCAATCTTAGGTGCGTCTCATTCCTTTATCTTCAATTGATTGTCTCCTGATCTCAGGTCCATCTTAGAAAATACCCTCGTTGCATGTAACTATTCAAATAGATTACCTATCCTAGGTAAATGATACTTATTCTTAATGGTTATCTTATTAAGTTGTCTGTAACCTTTATTAAATCTCATGGTTCCATCTTTCTTTTCACAAATAATATCAGGGCTCCCTATAGTGACATACTAGAGTGAATTAATTGTTTATTTAACAATTTTTGAAGTTGTACTTTCATCTCTCTCAATTCAACGAGTGTCATTCTATAGGGTGTTATAGAAATAAGTACAAAACCTAGAATCAAAACAATGAAGAACTCAATCTCCCTACTCGGAGGTAAACCAAATAACTCATCAGGAAATACCTATGGATAATCTCTCACCATTGATATCTCTTTCAACTTTCTACCTTCCTTACTATAGTCCACCACATAAGCTAAATATCCTTCATAACCTTTCCATAACCATTTGCTAGCTTCCATGACGGAAATAGACAATTTAAAAGTATCTTATGTTATCCCTGAAAACTAAACTCCTATTTCCCAAGTATTCTAAACACTATATTCTTCCTGAAACAATCAACCCATGCATGATATGCTGACAACCAATCTATTCCTAGTATTAAGTCAAAGTCTATCATACTTAAAGGTAATAGGTCTACTTCAAATTCTCTATCACTCATATGGATAACACATCCCCGATATACACTTCTGATCACAATTCTATCCCCAGTAGGAACTTTAACAATGATATTATGCAATAAAGGGCTAATATATGCATATATAGATTTCTTAAAAGCACTGGATGCAAATGAATAAGTTGTATCAGGATCAATCAATAATCTAGCAGTTCTATTAAGAATAGATATTGTAACTATTATAACATTAGGATTTTCTTGGACATCCTACTAGGTTAATGCATACACTTTGCTCTCTCTACGTTGCGTCTGACTACCACGTCCTCTCTCAGCCACTGCTCCTCTACCTAGAGCTCTACCCCAAACATTCCCAGATCCACCACATTTATTTGATTATCCTCTCTTAATATTTCCAATAGAAATCACCTCAGCTAATCTAATCCTCAATAGAAAATCAACATTGATATGTCCACCATCTCCACAAATAAAACGCATCAAGGTTAAACAATTCCGAGACAAATGTCATTTTTTATTACACTTGTTGCAGACTCTGCTCTCTCTATCAAATACTACACTACCACCTCCCATTGGTGGCACACTCCTACCTCTACCAAATCTTTCAGCTCCCATAGATTGTTTCCCAAACCTAAAGGTTCCACCAACAGAACTCTGAGCCATAGAGGCCATAGATCCAATATGCCTCTATTGACTCTAAATAATGGGTCTCTATGAAAAAAATCAACCCTTCTATGGTGGTCAACCTCCCTGAATCCCAGACTACTACCTCTATTTCCCTCAACTCTACTCCTCTTTAACCATTTTCTACGTCCCCTAGACTTAAAGATATCATTCTTTATCTGAAGAGACATATATACCAAATCAACATAATCCAAATCCTTCAAATAAGAGTTTATAATGTATTTTAAAGTGCAAGCCATCAACAAATCTCTTGCACTTCCTCTGCTTAGTGTTCACCAACTCAGGCACAAATCTCGATGAAGCTATAAATCTACCATCATATTGCACCACAGTCATCATATTCTGCCTCAATTAGATAAAATCCCTCTCTTGTTGATATCTAAAAGTATCAGGAAAATACTTTACAAAGAATACCTCCTTAAACCTACTCCAAGTTAAGGATCAATTTACATCCATATTCAGCTTAGAAAGAATATCGTCCTACCAATTAGAGGCCTCACCCTCTAATTGAAAAGAAGTAAAGGAAACTCTTTGCCTATCAGTCACTAGCAATACACCAAATAAACTTTTTATATACTTTATCCACAACTCAGCTTCAGAAGGGTTATTAAATCCCTTAAAAGATAAGGATTTCAACTTAATGATTCTAGCGAAACAGTCTCCTTACATCTCATCAACAAAATCACCCTCTACTCTCTGTACTTCATGCCCCTCAAAACTCCTCACAAGATCAACTACTATATCAAGTTTTGGCCTAACCTGCTCATCCAATCTACGTTGTAGATTATAAGGTCTACCATTTACCTCATTTATTCTCTCATAAGCATGAGCATAAGCTTCTCTTAACTCATCTCTCTTAGCACCAGCATTCCTTACAACAACACTAGTACCAGGTGCACTATCAATATGTTCCTTTTTAAGAACTATAGACTCAACATCAATCTCAACCTCTTCTCTTCTAAATATATGAGGCTCTCCACGCCCTTTTTGTCCCATAACTCTGGTAAGGCCTGCCACGTCCAAGTGATATCCTCTAACTTTGCATTAAAATATAATTTGTTTTAGATTTCCACTTTATTATGTTTCATATAGTCTATAGAATCATAAAACCTATAGCTCTAATACCAAAATTGTAATGACCTATCATGGAAGAGCCCATGCAAGACGGTGCCATCACATTTAGGATCCAAGCACGACACATATATGCAACATCTATTACATAAAATATTGAAAATACTTACAACAGATTTCCTCAAATATTTTACAAAGGAGTTACAACTTTCTTTCTTCACCATACTTATAAAATATTCAAATAATTATACAAATGCATATACATATACAACTATACAACAGTACAACTATCTTTACAAATATATACAAATCTTTTCCTCATTTCTTTTCTTTTCTTTCATTTATTCATTCTTTATTTCCTTTTTTTGTCTTTCTTTCTTTCCTTCTTTTTATACTATTTGAGGATGTCAACCACGAGGACTTACCTCAAACTTATTATGAGTTTTAGGTCAAGGATCTACCGGTCTTGTTGCGGCTTGAAATCATTTAATATTGAGGAATGAGCTTCACAAGCTCAATGAATTACAATTTACTGTAATACTCAATTTGTATACTTCTAGTAATATTTTGTATTTCAATTCTCGTATAGATCATTCAAATCATTTATCTATCAATTCTCAAATCATATGGTTTCAATATATATATATATATATATATATATATATATATATATATATATATATATATATATATTCTTATTTCATCTCATATACTTCACTCATTTATAATTATCACTTTAATATTATTTTCATCATCTTTTCATCATAATTATCTCATCATGAAACTCATAATTATATCATTATTTCATAATCAAACTAATGTCTTAGTATCTCATTTATTATAAATATAAACATGAATGGATCCACAACCTCATTTCATTATTTCATTTCTCATCATTTCATTTCTTTCTTTCAGATCTCATCCATACTATCAACATATGGGTAATTCATCTGTTTTTAGATATCTATACCAGTCTCTAGTACAGCTTTTGGAGACGTCTTCCCACATGTCGACATGTTTCATCCAAACTAACCATGATTCTGGTCTTCCAACAATGTATATGATTAATCACGTACAAGCAGACATAACCTATTATCATACAATTCAAAATTGTTTTTTTTTTCTTCATAAAATCTTTATTTTCATCACATAAGTCAAATCATCTTTTCTTATATATTATCAACTTATTTATCATAATCTCAAGAGATTTATTTCTCTTTTCAACACATGTTTCATCAATTTCTCATCAACTTAATCTTTCAAAAATATTCTCTCATTAATCTCTCATATATCCATTTTAATCAGGTTATGTTTCATACTTATATTAAATTATTAAATTTACACATATTACATACATTCCATCTAATCAACACATTTAATATATATATATATATATATATATATATATATATTCATTCATTATTTCATAATATTAATCATTTCAAGTTTTATGTACTTTTCATGCTTGTTTCACTTACTAATAGTAAATTCAACATAGATAACCTCCTATCCTTTCCTGCTCTTCTCAGCAATTTCTCCAGATTGATGATCACAACCACCTAATCATAAAATACTCATTAATTTCTCTATCTCATACTTTCAATTTTATACCCTATACCGGGTTCATTTCATATATGCATGCCTCAATCTAATTCAAATTCAAGGTTTTGATGGAGACCTTTTTCTTTTGGTTTGAATCTAAGTTCAAATCCTCTTTTAAAGAAAAATAGAAGAACAAAGTCTCATAATTAAAATCTTATAATAAAATTCTTAAACTTTTCCCTTTTTAAGGCTTTCTCTTCAATTTTCTTGAATTGCTTCAGTTAATCGATTAATTTCTAAGACAGGATTATAAAATCCTTCAGTTTTGTAGTGTTTGAGAGTGTTTTCTAGAGAGAAAACGAGTTTCAAATGTACGAAAAAATGAATTCAAAAGCTTAAAATCCCTTTAATATAAAAAATTTTGGTCTGATCGGTTGGACAATAAAATTTTTACTAGTTTGCTATTGAAATGTCAATCGGTTGCCAGCTGATCGATTCATCCACTGGTCGATTGACCAGTTAATCGGTTCATCCACCAATCGACCGACCAGTTGATCGGTCAGCCTACCGGCTCCCCTTTCGATCGATTGGTCCAGCAACCAGCTGACTGCCCAACTTCGTAACTATAACGACCCATCCCGGGTTGGCCACCCCCAAGACAGTGTCATCACATTTTGAAAATCCCAGCACGACACACATATGCAACAATAAGTAATAATACTAACAGAAGTTTTTACATCAATCCTTAACCCTCAACAGGGGAGATACATCAAACATAATATACAACGTAAAATGCATGAATATTTACAAATAAATTTTTATTTTATTTTCTCATTTGTCTGAAGATTCGGACATGTACGTGGCTTAAAGAAAATAATTTCGTCTGACTCTTAACCCACCAGACTATTTGTCCTGTCTGCTACCTGAAATCAATGTACAATGAGGGAGGTGAATTAAATTTACTAGAAGTATTCAATTTGTATAAATAGCCTTTCAATATTTAATCATTTATATCTCATACAACTTGATAGTAATATTCTACTATCACTACACATATCATAAGTCTCATTATCTATCAATCTTTTCTTCTTATATATTAGTTCACCTTAAGACCATCAATTATATCATAATTATCTCATCATGAGGTTCCCAGCCTAAAGTGTGCCATTTAGATGGTTCTTATCATATCATACCTCTATGTTTCTTTTTCACCATAACTGTCTCTCTGTGAGACTCATTCATATATAAATAAAAGTATAATAACAAACAACACTTCAGCATTTCAGTAATAAAATCAATATTTAAAGCAGATGCAATGCATGAATTATTATTAGGGAATGTCTTCCCACATGTCATCATGTTTTTATCTTAGACCGGTCCCCTCCCGGTTCTTTCATTTCCAGCATATACTGGCTGTCACAGTATTTATTTCCAGTATATACCAGCTGTCACAGTTTTCCTTTATTTCCAGTATATGCCGACTGTCATGATTTTTCAATTAGACCGACCCTTTCTTGGTTCTTTTATTTCGTACACATGCATATGAACAATGATATGAAATATGCATATGAATAATAACATAAAAACAAATATTTAAATTAGCTATCCTGATTATTCTCAAATTATTATTTGAAAAATTTCACTAAATTCCTCTCCTCATAAATCACATCAATTTATCGACCATAACTCGTCAAGAATTTTATTTATCACCATCATTATTAAATCGACTCATTATTCTAATAATATTACTTCTCACATAATAATTTTCTACATGCCCAATATTTATATCATACCTATCAATTAATTTCTCATTTACTACCAAAGTATAAGCTAATAATTTATTTTAATATTATCATTAGCTATTTCATTTTATCTAGATTACTTAAAGTAAATCTAACTCACCACGTAACACTTAGAGCTACCTGTGGATCACCTACTTGCCTTTTCTGCTCCTCTAAGTAATTTTCCCCGGTTGCTGATCATCAACACCTGACATAATATTTATATTAAATTTCTAATTTATTCTTCAATTCTCTATAAGTTACGCCCTTTGAAAATTCCCACTTTGAATTCCGAAAAATTTCATGTATGTTAAAAATTCAAAAAAAATAAACATTATGTTATTACCTTATGTTTTTCTTATAGCTTCCCGTGGCTCTCTATAAAATTTTCCTGTAAACTCCTTCAAAATTTTGCTCTTTCTTTTGGTCCCTAAGTTTTTAAAGAAATCGAGTAATTAAAGGAAAACAAACGAGATTTGGTAAGTATAAATTACGTTTATATATATATATATATATATATATATATATATATATGCTTGTTGCAAAAATCTTGGCAGCTCAAAAATTTTGCACCATCAGCATGCATTGCTGCCTTACATGTAGCAAGGCTAGCCCTCTTGGCGACAGGTGGCAACACCTGTTGCCAGCTTTTTTTTTTTGTTCTTCTTCCTTCGGGACATCTTAGATTTTTTTAATTTTTTTTTAAATTTTTAACTTTTCTCATATATATATATATATATATATATATATATATATTATTTTAACTCTATGTCATATTTATTAAAGTACTTCTTTACCCTTTATAAATACGAGTATTATAATTCTACCCACCTTACAAAAATTTCTTCCTCGAAATTTCCTTACCTAATTCAAGAAAAGTTGGGGGTATTTCTTCCTCATTCTTACTTCATGCTCCCACGTGACTTCTTCGACATCTTTGTTCTGCCATAATACTTGAATCAAATGAATGACTTTATTGCGCAAGACTCGTTCTTTTCTGTCTAGGATTTTTACCGGTACTTGCATAAAAGTCAAATCTTCTTCTTTTATCAGTATATCTCTTCTGTTTATTCTGGGCTGCTATGAGGTTCTCCCTAACCAGTTTGATCATCTCAGTAGTCAAATCTGACATTTCTGGACCATATATCTTTCTCTTTCCAACTTCTTCCCAGCATACTAGAGTTTTATACATTCTACCATATAAATCCTCGAAGGGTGCCATCCCAATACTAGTTTGATACTGACTATTGTATGCAAACTTGATTAAAGGCAAATAAGCATCCCCGCTCACTGAGAAACTCAATACACTTGCCCTCAGTACATCTTCTAGTATTATGATGATTCTCTCTGTCTGCCTATCAGTTTGTGGATGGAAAGCTGTACTAAACTACAATTGCGTACCCATAGCTTCTTGGAAACCCCTATAAAATCTAGAGGTAAATATAGAATCTTTATCTGATACAATGCTTAAGGGTACTCCATGTAATTTTACTATCTCCGCTACATACAATTCAGCCAAATTTTTTGGACTCCAGGTAGTTTTAATAGGAAGAAAATGTGAAGACTTAGAATGTCTATCCACTATAACCCACACGACATCATGTCCCCTCTAAGTACAGGGAAAATCAGAGATAAAATCCATACTCACATTTTCCTATGGCCACTCAAGTATTGGAAAAGGTTGTAATAAACTTACTGGATATCTATTCTCAGACTTCACCTATTGACAAGTCAAACATCTAGAAATATATTATGCTATGTCATTCTTCATCCTTGACCACCAATAATTCTGTCTCAATCCTCTGTACATCTTATTATTACCCTGGTGCATGGAATATATAGAATCATGAGACTCTCTTAGTATCTCCTTTCTCATCTCCACATTATTGGGAACACAAACTCTATGCCCCAATACCACCATACCATATTCTCTAATTCTAAACTCGGTTGGCTTCCCACTCAACATTTCTCGTATGTTCTTCTCTATCCCCTCATCTCTACCTTGCATTTGTAATAACCAATCAATAATATAAGATTGTATCACCATATTTGCCATCAACACTCCTCTATCATAAGATTGTATCACCATATTTGCCATCAACACTCCTCTATCATTGACACTTAACCGTATCCTCATTCTTCTTAATTCTATCATCAAGCTAGTGTTATGATTCCCTATAGCAGCTAATCTCCCTATAGCCTTTATACTCAATGTATTAGCTACTACATTAGCCTTTTCTGGATGATAGTGAATTGTACAGCCATAATTACAAATCAACTTCATCCACCTCATCTGCCACATATTCAACTCTTTCTGGGTTAGAAAATGCATCAAGCTTTTATGATCAATAAAAATTTCACAATTGGATCCATATAGATGATGACTCCAAATCTTCAAAGCAAAAACTATAGCAACCAATTCTAAATTATTGGTTGGGTAATTTCTCTCAAGGTTCTTCAGTTGCCTAGATGCATAAGCTATAACTCTCCTATATTGCATCAACACACATCCCAATCCCTGATGTGACGCATCACTATAAACCACAAATCCTTCATCACCAGAAGGAAGCATTAATATTGGGGCAGGAGTCAGTTTTTCTTTCAATAGCTAGAAACTTCTCTCACATTCCTCTGACCACCTAAATTTCATGTCCTTCCAGGTCAATTTAGTCAATGGTCCAGCAATCATAGAAAATTTTTGGATAAATCTCCTATAATAACCAGCCAACCCCAAAAAAAATTCTAATTTCCGTTACACTCGTGGGTCTTTTCTAATTCAACACTGCTTCTAATTTTTGTGGGTCAGCTGCTATCCCTTCTCCCGACACAACATGCCCTAAGAAAGATATTTCACTCAATCAAAACTCACACTTAGAGAACTTTGCATATAATTTCTTTCTCCTCAAAATCTCCAACACTATCTCCAAATGTTACATATGCTCCCATTCATTCTTGAAATATACCAAAATATCATTAATAAGCACAATCACAAATCTGTCCAAGAATGGTTTAAACACCCGATCCATAAGGTCCATAAATGTTGTAGGAGCATTAGTCAACCCAAATGGCATCACCAGGAACTCATGATGGCCATAATGTGTCCTAAAAGCAGTCTTCGACACGTCCCTCTCCTTTATCCTCAATTGATGATAACTCGATCTCAAGTCTATCTTAGAAAACACTCTAGCTCCCTGTAACTGCTCGAATAAATCATCTATCCTGGGTAAATGATATCTATTCTTGATGATGATCTTATTTAACTGTCTATAATCAATACACAACCTCATTGTCCCGTCCTGCTTCTTGACAAACAACACCGGGGCTCCCTAGGGTGACATACTAGGTCGAATAAACTATTTATCTAGCAACTCCTGAAGTTGAACTTTCAACTCTCTCAATTCAGCTGGTACCATTCTATAAGATGCTATAGATATGGGTGCTGATCTTGGAATCACATCAATAGAAAACTTAGTCTTCTTATTGGGAGGCAAAGCTGACAACTCCTCAGGGAATATGTCAGAAAAATCTTTCACTATCAAGGTTTCTTCTAACTTCCTACTTTCCTTGCTAGAATCCACCATATATGCCAAATACCCCTCACAATCCTTCTTCAACCATTTACTAGCAGTTAAGGAAGAAATAAAATAATTAACAAGTATTGTACGTTCTCCCTGAAAATTAAACTCCTCATGTTCGGGTATCTTGAACACCACAATTTTCCTAAAACAATTTACCCAAGCATGATATGTAGATAACCAATTCATCCCCAGAATTAAATCAAAATCTGTCATATCTAAAGGCAATAAATCAACTTCAAATTCTCTATCAGCAATATTAATCACACAACCTCGATAGATTGTTCTGATAATAACCCTATCTCCAGTAAGAACCTCAATAATAATCGTATACATCAAAGGACTAGCACTAGCATCAATAGATTTCATATAAATACTAGATGCAAAAAAATGGATTGCACCAGGATCAATCAATAATTTAGCAGGCCTACCAAAGATAGATATCATATCCATAACAACATCAGGAGTGACTTGTGTATCCTGTTAGGTTAATGCATAGACTCTGCTATCTCTGGACTGAAACTGGCTGCCACGTCCTCGCTCAGCTACTGATCCTCGACCTCTGCCCCACACACTCCCTGATCCACCACCTCTCTCCATCGATCTTCTCCCAACACTTCCAATGCCTATGTCAACAGATTTCTCCGCTGGACAATCTGTAGTAACATGTCCTCCCGCACCATATACAAAGCATATCTGCGTAGGGAAATTCTGAGACGAATTGCCCTGTCTGATTACATCTAAAGCAGGCCTTTGCCTCTCAATCATACATCAGGTTACCATTTTCCCCTTGTAGCATACTTAGTCCTCTACCATAACTCCTAATTCCCATAGCTTGTCTCCCAAATCTAGGGGTCCCACTGGTATTACTCTGAGCTACAGATCCTGTTTGCCTCTGACTCTGCACTACAGTTCCTTGTAACAAGGAAAGCCCCCTCTGGGGTGGTCTCCCACCCTGTATACCCATACTGCTACCACCTCTAGGTCCCTCAAATCTAGACCTCTTCAACCAATCTCTAATACCTCTAAACTCCATTAAATCATTCTCAGTCTGTAATGCTTTATCCACCAGTATAGCATAATTTCCTATGCTTATATAAGAGAGTTTAGTCCGAATGTCATAGTGTAATCCGTTAAAAATATCTTACATTTTCTCTCATCCATATTCACTAATTCAGGTAAAAACCTTGACAGGGCTATGAATCTATTATCATATTCAGCCACAGATAAATTTCACTGTCTTAAATAAATAAAATCTCTCTTTTGTTGTGCCCGAAAGGTATCTAGAAAATACTTCGCAAAGAACTCATCCTTAAACTTACTCCAAATAAAGGTTGTTCTACCCATGTACTTACCCTGGGCAAAATATCCTCCCACTATTAAGAAGCCTCACCCTCTAGTATAAATGAAGCAAAAGTAACCTTCTGTCTATCTGTCACTGGTAAGACCTCAAAATATTTTTCGACATGTCTGATCCACTGCTCAGCTTCTACAGGATTTACAGATCCTCTAAAAGACTGAGATTTAAACTTAAGAATCTCACAAAACAATCACCTTGCATCTCATGTGCAAACACACCTTCTCCCTCATGAACCTCTTGCCTCACCACATCAGATTCTCTTCTACCCATTTCCTCTAATCTTCTCTGTAGATTATCAGCCTTTTCTTCAGCTGCATTCAGCCTCTCTATAGAACGATTAAGAGCTTCTCTCAATTCATCATTACTAACCTCAGATTCTCTCCCAGCTCTACTAGTACCAACTACACTATCAATATTTTCCCTCGTGGGCCTCTTTTGCTTCAGTTCTCCTAAAAATTGGGGGTCTACCACGTCCCCTCTGATTCAAAACTCTACCTCTAGCTCTAGCACGTCCACGTGTCATCCTTGACTCTGCATTAAAATATAATTTATTTAGATCTTCCACTTCTTTAAGTTCTTATCCAGTCTACAGAATCGTAAATCTAATGCTCTGATACCAAAATTGTAACAACCCATCTCGGGTTGGCCACCCCCGAGACGGTGTCAACACAATTTTAAAATCTCAACATGACACATATATGCAACAATAAATAATAATACTAACAAAAGTTTTTACATCAATCCTCAACCCTCAACAAGAGAGATATATCAAACATAATGTACAACGTAAAATGTATGAATATTTACAAATAAATTTTTATTTTATTTTCTCAATTGTCTGAGGATGCGGACACATACGTGGCTTACAGAAAATGATTTCGTCTAACTCTCAACCCACTAGACTATTTGTCCTGTCTGCTACCTGAAATCATTGTACAATGAGGGATGAGCTTTACAAGCTCAATGAATTAAATTTACTAGAAGTATTCAATTTGTATAAATAGTCTTTCAATATTTAATCATTTATATCTCATACAACTTGATAATAACATTCTACTATCACTACACATATCATAAGTCTTATTCTCTATCAATCTCTTCTTCTTATATATTAGTTCACCTTAAGACTATCAATTATCTCATAATTACCTCTATGAGGTTCCCAGTCTAAAGTCTGCCATTTAGATGGTTCTTATCATATTAGACCTCTATGTTTCTTTCTCACCATAACTATCTCTCTGTGAGACTCATTCATCTATAAATAAAAGTACAATAACAAACAACACTTCAGTAATAAAATCAATATTTAAAGTAGATGAAATGCATGAATTATTATTAGGGAATGTCTTCCCACATATCGACATGTTTTATCTTAGACCGGCCCCCTCTCGGTTCTTTCATTTCCAGTATATACCTCATGTCATGGTTTTTCAATTTGACCGACCCACTCCTAGTTCTTTTATTTTATACACATGCATATGAACAATGATATGAAATATGCATATGAACAATAATGTAAAAACAAACATAAATTCAAATATTTAAATTAGCTATTCTGATTATTTTCAAATTATTATTTGAAAAATTCCACTAAATTCCTCTCCTCATAAATCACATCAATTTATCGACCATAACTCGTCAAGAATTTTATTTATCACTGTTATTTTTAAATCGTCTCATTATTCTAATAATATTACTTCTCACATAATAATTTTCTACATGCCCAATATTCATATCATACCTATCAATCAATTTCTCATTTACCACCAAAGCATAAGTTAATAATTTATTTTAATATTATCACTAGATATTTTATTTTTATCTAGATTACTTAAAGTAAATCTAACTCACCACATAGCACTCAGAGCTACCGGTAGATCACCTCATTGCCTTTCCTGCTCATCTCAGCAATTTTCCCCGGTTGCTGATCGTCAACACCTGATATAATATTTATATTAAAATTTTAATTTATTCTTCAGTTCTCCATAATTTACACCATTTGAAAATTCTCACTTTGAATTATGAAAAATTTCATATATGCTAAAAATTCAAAAAATAAATATTATGTTATTACCTTCTATTTTTTTTTATAGCCTCTCATGACTCTCTATAAAATTCTCCCATACTCTTCAAAATTTTGCTCTTTCCACATTTCTTTTGGTTCCCAAGTGTTTAAAGAAATCGAATAATTGAAGGAAAACCAAACGGGATTTGGTAAGTATAAATTATATTTACATATATAAGTTTGTTTCAAAAATCTCGGCAGCTCAAAAATTTTGCACCATCAGCATAGGCAGCAAAGCCAGCCATCCTGGTGACAGGTGGCAACACCTGTTGCCAGCTTTTTTTTTTTTTTTTTCTTCTTCTTATTCCTTCTGGACGTCCTTGGATGTCCCTGATTTTTTTTAACTTTTAGGATAAACATATATATATATATATATATATATATATATTATTTTAACTCTGTCATATTTATTAAAGTACTTCTTTACCCTTACTTTATAAATACGGGTATTACAGTAACCAACTTTCAAATCACAATCGATCGGTTTACCAGTATTAGTTGATCAGCCAACCGATTAGTCACCCTTACCAGCCGATCGGTTGGGTCACCAGTTGGTCGTGCAATCGACCGATCCCTCAATAAAATTCGAAAAGTTTCTTCCTTTCTTTCTTCAAATTTTTCTAACTCTTTTCCTTTCATTTCATTCAAAATCTTTCTTCAACAATTTTTTCAAATTCAACTTTCAATTCACATGTATGCATGATAAATTTCAATATATAACAATTTACTCTTTTACCCTTACATCGAGGGTATGAGTATTACAATACTATCATGTACTAGGGGTGAGCATGTATTGGTAGGGATTGAGTTTACCTAAAAATTCAACCCTATCCAATCATACCAGGTTGAGAAAATCTCAACCTAACCGAACCCATGAACCTATCTAACCCTAACCTAATCCAACTCATTTAAATCGGTTTTGGTTGCCGATTTAATATTTTTTCACTTAAAAATTAATTCATACATATATATTACATAAGAAAAAATATTTGACTACAATAATTCATCATTCATTAGATCCAAAATCAAATCCATACAAGAATTCAGTAAATCTTACAATTTCATCACTTACAAAATATCTTAAAACACTTAAAACAAAATTTAAACGACCTTAATTTAATACAAACCATACAAAAGTAAATAAAAACTAGATTTTGAAGGTGTTTGATCAATCAAAATCTTCAAAACATCAATACCAATATAAACTTGGCCTTAGCTAGAATCTCCATGACCAAGTTCTTACATAATACCAAACACGTACATCATACAAAAAACATAAAGTGAATGAACACAGAATAAGCAAATCAATTCAACAAGCTTTTGGAAAGCATATTGAAAATCCAAAAAAAATTCTTTCATGAGAACAAATGGTCTTCTTCAACTAAAAAGTATTAAAAAGAAACATGCTCCTAATATATATATATATATATATATATATATATATATATATATATATATATATCAATCCAAACTAACTTACCAAAATATAGATGTAATCCATTTATCTTTAAAGCAAGTATATATTAAATACATTAGTACGTATTACGTGCTCCGAACGTAGAGTTGTTAAATGTAATTGATTTATTGACACTTATGAAATCACATTTGATCTTTGCATATGAACTCGTGTGCCCAAATTTTGAATTTTTAACGTATTTTTAATAAAAAAGGTTTATTGAAAATTATTTTAAAATATGAGGTTGAAAATGATGCAACTCAAAATAGATGGTCGCAAATTTAGACTAAAAAAAGGTGTAAGAATGTGATCAGATAAAAATCTAATATGAATAACACAACCGTACTTGTCTCTGTTTCCTTTGTGATCTCGTATTAAATTCACTAGTTGTGAACCCATGCAAATGTACATGAATATTTTGTTAATAAAAATAAAATATGAACAAATACTAACAAAAAAAATTATTTTATCATGATAAACATTTAAATTAAATAAAAATAAAAAGAGAAATGAAAATATTTATACATTTATAATCTAAAGACTTATATTTTTTCTTGTTGTCTGAGTATCCATGCATAGTACTTGCTGTAAAAATAGTACCAATTTCCTCCCTTTATGCAACATGATATTGATCGTAAAAGACTAAAGAGTAATTTTGATGACAGATTTTGATCGTAGTTAACAACATATTTCAAACTAATTTAGAGAATTCTTCGGCCAATACACCCTAACGTTGGAGGGAGGGAAGGAATTTGGGGCATCGTTTAGGACGTTTCTGGCACTTGACCCAAGCACTCATCATCATAAAAAAAAACTGTTTACATTTTTGCATGTAAAAAAAGATATAATAATATACAGAAGATGCATGTATACAATATAAAATCTATTAAAAAAATTAAAATTTCATTAAGTAAAATATAATAATCACTCAGCAACAAATCCGTTGAAGAGAGCAAGAGATTGAAAAAAAGAAAAAACAAAAAGAATCTGGAGACAAATGCAAAAAGTGAGATAGATTATTCTTTGGTAATAAAAGCTAATATTAAAAGAAAAAAAAATCAAAGTAGATTATGTAGTTTTATGGTAAATATATTTTACATCTAACTTGGTAAAAAGTTCTATCTTGTAATCAAATCATGTAATAAACCATCATGTTTTATTAAACATCAAGCTTCACTATGAATAATACATAGCCAACTTATGTAATCTTAACTCTAATAAATACTATATTTACCAATAGAAAAAACTCTAATACTATAATCTTTTGATTTCTGAATTGTATTTCACTTTTCGTTAAGACATTGTGCATATACTAACACCATCTACTTATATCCTTAAATTTAATGCATAATAATTCATGAAAAATCAAATTGTAACTACTAACTGTAACTGATGAATTTAAAATGTCTAATCCAAATAAAGATATTAGAATGTTTAATCTCCATTGCCAACCCAATTCGGTGTCATTCATATGAGAAAAAACATAGATGAAAATGCATAGTATTTTCATAGTTGTTTCCACGTCTACCAAAGGGAAAATAGAAATGAAAGATCCAATTTATAATGTTTAATCTTTTGGTATCCCTATACTTACTTCCACAACCTACAAAAGAAGGACTAACATTACGATCGTATGAGAAAATATAAAGATGAAAAATAATTTTACTTATATTTGAAAAAAAAAATACTAACATAAAGCACTTAATTGATACCAATAAAATTAATTTTTCTTAAGGAGAAAATCATTAGAGTTTTAAATTTAAATAATAAGAGTTCCGAATACATATCAACTCTTTAAAAAGATAATAATTAGATTAGATAAAACTTTGTTTGGGATAAAATTTAATTGAAATTGATAATAAAAGTTTCTTGATAAAATTTATAATATGATAATTATTATTGGGTCTTGTTTAAGATAAAATATATTTGAATTTTAAATTCTAACAAAAAAATTTACTGATAAAATTTATTTGACAATTAACACTTGAGCTTCTATAAAATTTAGAAAAAAAAAACTTAAGGTGTTCATATTAATAAAAATTAAAAAAGCGAAAGTATCCCATGTATACATATACGTTAGTGTATATGTGTGCATTGTCATGTTTACATATATTTTTTGTATACATCTACGTTGGTTACTTTTATAACCTACCAAGAGAAAATAAAGATGAGGGATCAAATTTGTTACATCTAATGTCTTTGTGTCATTGTAATTACTTCCACAACCTACAAAATAAAACCAATAAAATTATGATTATGTGAGAAAATATATAGATCAAATGAAAATCTAACTGAAAAATCATGAAAAACATATTGTATCAGTAATATTAGAATTATCACAATTTTAAATAATAGTAAGAGTTTAATGCATAAAAACTCTTTAATAAGATAATGATTATAACATATAAGACTTTGTGTTGGATAAAACTTATTTGAATTTGAAATTAACAATAGAAAGTTTTTTGATTAATATTTGATAATTATGGTCTTATAGTTGTGTAAGATAAAATAAATTCAAATTCATAATTTTAAATATGAAATTTACTCGTAAAACTTACCATTTTTTTTTTGCATTCTTAAAACATTTTTATTTTTTTGGAAAGTCAATCTTCAAATATTTTAATACTAATAATTATATTATTAATGGTAGATTGAATATCAAGTAGGATCCAAAAACCCTATCTAAAAAAAGAAAAAAAAAAACTTTATCCCATATTATTTATTGGGTAGGATTCTTATAAAATAAATATTAGTAATTGGCACGAAAAAAAAACTAGAAAAGAAAATAGTAAGTTTAAAATAAGTACCTAAGAAATAATGGTGTCCTATATAATAAGCAATGTTGAGAACGTGTCCTATTGCATATCCAAGAAGGAAGCACTGTTGCTATGAATTGTTCTACAATATATGTGTATCCTTAGATGAAATGATTAAAATTCCCTAGGAAGATACACGTTTTGAAATGTGACAATCTTCCATTGATGTTAGCGTCACTATTATTTCTCATTCAAATAATTATGGGCTCATACATACAATTCACTTGGAAAGACTAAGAATATAGTTGTCTAAATTTGTTTCCACCATTGTGAGGTCTGCATAGTTGTATATGGGTGTGCACTATGGACATGCTGCTAAGAAGTAAGGACCTTAATCCTATTGGATATCCAAGAAAGAAGCACTGATACTATGATTTTTTATGCAATAAGTATATCCTCAATTCTTGATTTTCAAGTTCTAATAGGAAATGTTCGAGTACATAGAGAGTTTAGAATGCAAAACTTTATAACCAAGATGAAACATACAATTCAGGAAGGCAGGAATAACTACAACAAAATTAAAAAAAATAAATAAATAAAAACTTGAAATTAATACCGAATAAAACTCATTGCTCAGCATCAAAGAGAACAAACACTCAGAAGTAAAAGTGGCAAGAAGGAAAAAGAGTTTGATTCAAAATTCAATTCAATAAATTTATACATATCATATATAAAAAAGATAGATAATACCTGAAAATGTACACTTGTAAAATTGAAGCAAGATTATGACATAAAAATGAGAGGAATTGGTAGATAGAAGTGTTAGTTGGATTGTGGTTTGATCATTTAATTTAGAGAGAAATTTTAATAGAGTTAGCTGATAGAATCATGATATAGACTGTGATGACAACCAACAATTCTTATGTGACGTTGTAGAACTGTTTTCTCTGAGCGTGATGTCAACCAACAAAGAATAGAAGCAACAAAAGAAGACATTGATTAATTACATAGTTAATACATAATTCAATATAATATTCTCAAAAATAATCCTCCGCTAACTTGTTTTTGCTGTGGCTGGAAAATGATATAAAATAGTCTTTAACGCAATAAAATGATGTGTCATGTAAGTAAAATATTCATCACATATTAAAGTTGCGTTTGGCAATTTGAATTTGTATTTGACTTATGTATTTAAAATTTGAAATGCGCATATTTGAAAGTTATGAACCGTACATGGGCCATTGTAGGAGGCCCATGTATGGCCATTTTCTTTAAAGTTAAAGCCCATATATTACCTCGGAAAATGAAGCCTACCATCATAATCCATAATCCCAATCCAAGTTCCACACCCAAACGGCCAAACCCAACACTCATTTACATTAAGGTTTCTTAGCTGATTTGGATTTAAATTAATGGTTTAAAACTGTTAAAAATTTTACTGATAATCTTAAAACCTTTATTAATAATGTTAATTTTTTAATTTCATATGTATATTGATGTTATCAATAATTTTTTTTAAAATTATCAATAAAATTTTCGGTTGATTTAAACCAAGACTTGAATCAACCAATTATTATTATTATTATTTTTTACAATTACACACCACCAAGCAACACACGTGTACTTCTTTGACTGAAAGAGAAAAAGATTATAACAGCTGGCCATAGATTATTTTGGGAGAAATTTTGACCTTTTGTTTTGTTTTTTCTCCTTCGTCCTTTTATGGCTTACCCTTTCTCTAAGACATAGGTACACAAAGTTCAGAGGGCTAAAATTGAAAAAACAAAATTGAGCAATATAAATCATTGTGTCCTGTTTCACAAACAGATATCAATTACAATAAAACCAAATGATTCTAACCAGAGAAGCCAAACTTCGTTCTGTTTCACCAATAGATATCAATTACAATAAAACCCAGGTAATCAATCATGTTACACAGACTCTTCGTCTGTTATTTTTAGGAAGTGAATTGATTTTCACTACTTCATCTTCAACAATCAAGAAGAATAATGCTTCTTATCTCTGTTTGGTTTTTCACCCAAAATTTGACTGTTTTACCATCGATAGATAACTATAGAAGATTAATTGAAGGAGAAAAGAAATCGCAAGAAGAATAAGAATTACCTACCCTTTTCACGTTCTCTGTCTGTGGTGCAAAAAGGTCCAAATCAATCAACCCCATTTATCTTCTCTCCATCACCGCCAGCGATTTCCCATTTCTTCTTCTTAGGAGTTAGGTCAACTCTATGAGTCAATGCTCTGTTCACCGTGAAAATTTGTTGTTTTTCTTTTCTACCTTTTTAGGATTTAATTACTCTTTAGTGGAATGAGTTGGTCTTCTTTGGAGTTTGAATATGTTGATGCCAAAAATTGTTGGTGCTGACGTGGCCTGGTCGAGGATTTGACCTGAGTGGGGACTTGACTTGGTTGAGGACTCGGCCTGAGTGGGGACTTGGCCTGGATCTTGCACAAGTGACAAGGGTGAACTGAATGCTCTTGGAAGGAGGGGAGAGGGAGACCTCCGAAGGCACTTCGATGCTTAAATCAGCAACGATTTTAAGGGAGAAGCCGATGGCTCAGAAGAAGCCGAGGGCCTTCGTGTGTTAAGTGCGAGTACGGGTGTATCTGAATCTGAATGGTGAAGTCCATACCTTGGCCCATTTATAGGCGTCTGCTGGCGAGGTGGTCATGATGGCGGGTTCGGGTGATAGTGCGGCCGTAGGGCAGCTGCAGGGTGGCTGATAGCTTCGTAGAGTGGCTGGCGATTGTAGGGCGGCTAACGGCCGTAGGGGGAGATCCTATCGTAGGTTTGCTGGGCCGTCCTTCTCAGGCTTGGAGACTTCGTTGGGCCGGAGAGTATATGGATCGTTCGCTTGGCCTGGGGAGGTTGCTGGGCTTGTTGGGTCCTTTTGGGGCATTCGGCTGGGTTTAAGGCTTGTTTGGGCCGGAGCCAGCTGGGTCGGTATGGGTCGGAGCAGGCCGTTCGTTGGGCTTGGGCGCTTGGAGTATTTTGGGCCTAGAGTGTTCTGGGCCGGAGTATTTTGGGCCATATCACAGGCCCCCCACTTCCTCGAGTACATTTATGTGCTGGAGGAAGTTATTTGTTGGGGCGGTCTCTTAGTCGGGCCTAGGACATGCGTGAGAGCCGGACCATGACTACTTAAGAGGGCACTTGGAACTGTAAGACTAGTTATACGTTTGGGCGGTTGTCCTTGGTAATCGGAGCATCACTTTCGAGAGGTGAAAGGTCGGCTGGAGAAGTGGAACGTTTCCTCTTTTTCCGTTGCTGCATTTATTCCTCTTCGTCAAACGTGTTTTCCCTTCTTATAAATTATGGTCTCTGATACCTTGTGTTTTAAGTGACTTCAGTTTCTGAATAGTTTGAGAGGGAGTCACCACTTTCTGATAGGAGAGCCGAGGGTAATGACCACAGAGGGGGAGGGGGGTTATCAACCTCTTGAGGGTTTTATGGAAGCCAAAGAGGAGGACGAAACTACCTTGGAGGAGGATTGTGGTTCAACGACCATGGTCTTCTCCCTGATTTCGAACGGGGGTCAGGACCTCTTTCAGAGTCTTGGGAGGGGCCATGTTGAGGATGACCTCTATCTTTTCCATGTTAACCTCTATCCCTCTCTGAGTGACCATGAATCCTAGGAACTTGCCCCCGGTTGCTCTAAAAGCGCACTTGGACGGATTCAATCTCATATTGTGCTTGCGCAAGACTCCGAAGGCCTCTTCTAGGTCGGAGCAGTGGTTCTGTGCTTCGGAGCTTTTAACCAACATATCGTCCACATAGACTTCCGTATTTCGCCTAATCTACCTCTTGAAGATCTTGTTTACCAACCTATGATAGGTTGCCCCGGCATTCTTCAGTCCAAAGGGCATCACTTCATAGCAATACAACCCTCGCTCGGTGATAAAGACAGTCTTTTCTTGGTCAGACTTGTGCATGAAAATCTGGTTATAACCAGAGTAGGCGTCCATGAAAGAGAGAAGTTCGTGCCCGGAAGTGGCGTCTACTATCTGATCGATTCGGGGAAGGGAGAAGCTATCATTTGGGCAAGCTTTGTTCAGGTTGGTGAAGTCAATGCAAATACGCCATTTCCCACTGGCCTTTTTGACCAACACGACATTGGATACCCAATCTGGGTACCTTGCTTCCCTGATAAAGCCGGCTTCTAGCAGTTTGTCCACCTCAGCGTTGATGGCTACCTGGCACTCGGGGGCGAAGGACCTCTTCTTCTGGACAACTGGCTTGCACCTGGGATCTACATTCAGGTGGTGCTAAATGGTTTTCGGGTTTACCCCTAGCATATCTAGGGCTGACCAGACGAATAGATCCTGATTCTTTCGGAGGAGGCAAATAAGTTCTTCCCTGGGTTCTTTTAGGAGGTTCACCCCTATTTGGATGGTTCGGGCGGGGTTTCTTCCCAGGGGCACAACGGTTAGTTCCTCTGCGGGCCGACCTCTGGGTGTTTTCACCTTGTCCCGTAGATCCTCTACTTCAAGCGGTAGAGCCTTGGTCTTTTTTCCTTCCCTGATATCACTTAAATAACATGACCGGGAGACCTTTTGGTCCCCTTTGATCACCCCTACTCCTTTGCTGGTGGGGAACTTGACCTTCAGGTGATAGGTGGAGACGACGACCTTCAGCTTGTTGAGAGTGGGCTGGCCGATTATCATGTTATAGGAAGAGGGTTACTTGACCACTAGGAACGTAGTCTGTACAGTAGATGTTCTCGGGGCTGTCCCTGCTGTCACGGGGAGGACGATGCTTTCTTCGGTGAAGACTGGTGATCCCCCGAAGCCATAGAGGGGGGCAGGGGCAGGCTCTAGATGCCCCTCATTCAACTCCATGCGTTGATCGGCCTCATGGAACAGTATGTCTGCAGAGCTCCCATTATCGATCAAGACCCGTCGTATTTCGCAGTTGGCCACTAGGAGCGAGATTACCACAGCGTCGTCATGAAGAGTCTGTACGCCCTCAAGGTCGTCTTCTGTGAAAGATATCACCGGCTCTGTTCTTCTTTTCTTCTAGGGGCCACTGACGGAGGCTACAGCCCTGGCATATATTTTGCCGCTCTGCCTTGAATTTCACCCCGCGGCTGGCCCTCCGCAAATAGTTTTGATGATTCGGGTGGATGTGACCACCTCTGGCTTCTTCTGGCGGGGCCTTTCGTGTTCCGCCCTGGGGTCTTTCTGAGGGTTTGGCTTCTCTTGCCATTGTTGATAAGGGCATCTGTCATCTCTTCTTGGTGGCGCAGGGATCTCCCTTCTTTGAGGCCCAGTAAACTCCTTCAGGTGCCCTCGGTTGATAAAATTCTCAATTTGTTCATTTAAGTCGTGACACTCCTCTGTATCGTGGCCTCGGCTTTGATGGAACCGGCACCATTTCTTTTCATATCCCCCGAGAGACTTCTTGGGTGGCCACTGTAGGACAGACTTGTCTTGAAGCTGCATGAGGACATCGGTTCTAGTAGTATTGAGGGGAGTGAAGCTGTCGACCCGAGGGTGGGGTCGATACCTGTCCTCCTGGTGAGGCTTTTTGACTGCTCCTCTCTGGGGGGCAGGGTCCTTCCTCTTCTTCTCGGTTTCTCCCTCTCTTTCCCTTCTGAAGGCTTGATCGTCCTCCGCCAGCATGTACTTTTCTGCTCGGGCCAAGATTTCATTCATGTCTCGGGGCGGGCGCCAAGTTAGCTTGGACCTAAAGATACCGGATCTCAATCCATTTTTGAAGGCCATCACCTGGACGTTCGGATCGAGGTCTGGAATTTCCCACGCCGCCGTGTTGAATCGGGAGATATAAGCCCGAAGCCTCTCTCCCCTAAGCTGGATAATATTGAAGAGGCTTTCCGAGGTTTTCTTGGGCCCCTTGCTGCTGAGAAAGTGAGAGGCGAAAGCATAACTGAGCTCTTTGAAATTGCTAATGGTTCCTGGCTTCAATTGCGAGTACCAAGTACCCGCCGCCTTTTCGAGAGTCAGGGGGAAGGTGCGACACATGATCGGGTCCGAGTGCCGGTGTAGTACCATCGTTGTCTTATAGTGCTGGAGGTGGTCCGTTGGATTCGTGGTTCCGTCGTACATCCTGACTTGGGGCATTCTGAAGTTTGGCGGGAGAGGGGTCTCGAGGACACCCTTCGTGAAAGGAGGGTCCTGGACGCAGAGCTCGTCCATCAGGCTGGGATTCTTGTGTCTCAGGGCCAAGTCTATCTTCCCTTCCATTTCTTCAAACCGTCTGTCCAGGCTGAGGTTGCTTTTTGAGGAGAAACTTCCCTTGGACCGACTGCAACGTGAGGAAGACTTCATAGGAGATGGACAGTAAGTAGGGTCGTTTCTACCGGTCGACTCTGCTTGTCCGGAAGTTTGGCCAGGAAAGCCGGGGGGCTGCTGACCTCTCTCCTGAACCTGGGTCGCCAGATTGGCTATCATCCTGGACAGTTCCCGAAACTGGGCTTGGGTTGCGGGGGCTTGAAGGTGGGCGGTTGTTTTCTCATCATCAGGCGAGTCAGTTTCTGGGAGGTGGGGGCGCTGCTCTCTGGCGGGGGTGGCATGTTCAGGTAATGCTGGAAATCTGGGTCTGGAATGGCGGCCATGAGTGCTGCTTTGTTCAGGGGCCGAGCACGCCACTGGGGTCCCCTTGCTGATTCTTGCGCTCGTCCTCGGTGGCATCGTGACAGATGAGTTCTTTTACTTCTTCGCTCCTGTTGTAGAGAGAGATTGTAGTTTCCCACGGACGGTGCCAATTTGTTGATGCCAAAAATTGTTGGTGCTGACGTGGCCTGGTCGAGGACTCGACCTGAGTGGGGACTTGACCTGGTTGAGGACTCGGCCTGAGTGGGGACTTAGTCTGGATCCTGCACAAGTGACAAGGGTGAACTGAAGGCCCTCGGAAGGAAGGGAGGGGGAGACCTCCGAAGGCACTCCGATGCTTAAGTCAGCAACGATTTTAAGGGAGAAGCCGAGGGCTCAAAAGAAGCTGAGGGCCTTCGTGTGTTAAGTGCGAGTGCGGGTGTATCTGAATCTGAATGGTGAAGTCCATACCTTGGCCCATTTATAGGCGTCTGCTGGCGAGGTGGTCATGATGGCGGGTTCGGGTGATAGTGCGGCCGTAGGGTAGCTGTAGGGTGGCTATCAGTCTGCAAGGTGGCTGATAGCTTCGTAGGGTGGCTGGCGACTGTAGGGCGGCTGACGGCCGTAGGGGGAGATCCCATCGTAGGTTTACTGGGCCGTTCTTCTCAGGCTTGGAGACTTCGTTGGGCCGGAGAGTATGTGGATCGTTCGCTTGGCTTGGGGAGGTCGCTGGGCCTGTTGGGTCCTTTTGGGGCATTCGGCTGGGTTTGAGGCTTGTTTGGGCGGGAGCCAGCTGGGCCGATATGGGTCGGAGCAGGCCGTTCATCGGGCTCGGGCGCTTGGAGTATTTTGGGCCTAGAGTGTTCTGGGCCAGAGTATTTTGGGCTATATCAGAATCTTTGCCCACTTTTTTTCTTCTTCTTTTTATTCATTTGGGTTTTTGATTTTCTCCTTGGTCTTAAATCTTAATTGCTCAAGGACTCCATGTTCAAACTTCAAAATTCAATAACAGAGAGGGAAGGGAAGGGAACCCCACCTGGGTTGCAACGGCTACTTGCTTATTCCTGTATAATAAGTCCAAAATGCAACCGACCATACTCCTTTTTACAGGTTGGCTCCTCACCACCAATAAGATCCTTGTACTCACATTGACCTTTTTGAATCCATAAAAGGCTATCCTTTTGACTCATGGCTCCCTTGAATCCCCCAACACGAAAAGCCCCACTTCCCTTATTCAGTTACTTCACCAAGCAACACCCCAAAAAAAAATGGCACAAAAAAGACTACCTATTTTGCACAAGGTCTCTAATCTTCTCAGACTCTCCATTTTCATTACCAAAATGAGAAAACCCATTGTTCAGAAACTAGCTCTCCTAAAAAAGTCAAGAAAGCTAAAGAGGTTTCAGCTCCTTAAGCATTACAATTATGGGTTTCTTGAAGAATACCAGTTCTCTCCATCAAGCACTCCTCTTATTCATTACCATAGAAGAAGACAGTTGAAGAATAGAAGCCATCAACGAATTTATTCAATGTTTTTTCTTTGTAGATGTTTAGGTAGATTGAGAGGTGAAGGAGCTGATAGAGATTGCGCATTGGAGGCTCTGCCTGATATTGAAGCTGCCACTGCAGGGGATTTTTTGGAACCGACTGATTACGTTGATGAAGAAGATTCCATTGATCAGAGGGCTGAGAGATTCATTGAGAAGTTCTATGAAGAGATGAGGATGCAGAGGCAGGAATCAATTTAGCCATTTAATGGAATATTGTTACAGTTTTGAGTTTTCTATTCATTTTCACTATCGTTTATGAATTATGTTCTCCACGTGATTTTTAGAGAGTGTGGAGATGCATTTTGCTTATCAGTTATTTCATTCGTTGTTGTTTGTCAAGTGTGGATCTCTAAATCTAAGAAATTTTAATCGTTGCATTTGTTTTCAATTGGTTTGCCAGTAAGTTCAAATAAAATCTCCATCTTATTATTCTTTTTTTTTTTTTTTTTTTTTTTTTTTTTGCGTAAGTAAAAGTTGGCGTTTGCATTTCTTGTTGCCTATGTATTATGGTGTCTGGATTTTCTCATTGTACCTTTTATGAAGTTCAAAGTGTCCAATCTTCTTGACCAACTGACCAAGCAGGCTTTCAACCATCTAAGCTTGACAATAAATTTTCTTTTTTTCATTTATAATCTTTAGGTGAGAATTCAAACTTGGAATATGCTTATTAGAGAAGAGGGGTGATTATAGATTAGGTTATTTCAAACCATTAAGCTTGACCATAATTGATCAGGCTGGGACGTTGAAATTTCTTTTTATTTATGCAAGTGCCACTGAAGGATGAATTGAGAGGGAGTTTAAGTCAGGTTTTGAAGAAAGATACAGAATTGCATCAACATGGACCGTTGCACATTTGCACTAAATGGAAACCCTGGATCCAGCAGTATTTATCTATTGCAACCTACAGGCAGTAACTAGTACTAAATGGAAACCCTGGATCATCTCCAGTTTTCTGGGTGCTTTAATCTATCAGCTAAACTCATATTCATAGTAGGATTCTAAAATCATTGCCCTTCCAAAGAAAAAAAAAATCTTTGTTGGATATCTCACATTACTTTTTGTACAATTCCTTGCATGATTTTTCCCTAACAACATATTAGAAACTACAACAGTCAAATGCCAATCCGGGGCTTCTCATTTTCTTCGTAATGCAATCAGCCAATCAGGTTTGAGTTTACCATTAAACTTAAAAGACCAAATGATATGTTAACCATCTAAAATGACACTCATTTTTTACACTTAGTAATTTCACATCATGTTAAGAAGTTTAATTAATAATTGACTATTTTATCTTCAAATTGCCAAGAGTTGAAAAAAATATTGTAACAATCCAAAAATAACCTCTAACTGATAAATTTTTGTTGTTAGAAATGAGTGTCAAGGGATGTATTAAGCTAGCAGTGCTCTATTTTTAATGGGCTACTCCAATAATATAAATACAAAAATCATAAATTACAATTGGATCCCTAAGTTTTACTCTTACTTGCAACTCACTCATTAGTTTGTAATTCGAACAACCGATTCCAAAAGATTAGTGTGTACCTTATAAATCAATCCATGTTGTTAACTTCAGTCCAAAAACACAAATAAAAAGCTGATGTGACATTTTTAATGAAAAAAATGCCCATCAATTATATGGTTAGGCCATAATGTATTTACTATGCACATGCTTTTTAATTGGTTCTCAATCTCTTAGGTGTAAAACATATTTGTTCCAAACTCTACTCTTTAAGAGAGATTGTATTCAACTCTGTAAAAAAAAAAAAACATTAATTCCAACTTCAAGATGTTAAAAATATAGACAAAGATAAAATAAATAAAAAATGAGTTGGGAAAATGAAATTTCAGGAGTTTGATTGAATGAATGGTCGAAAATCCTTCCACATACGAATGAGATATCAAAGTTTTTGTCTCTCAATGGTTGTTTTTCCGTTGACCCAAAATGATAAAGATGAGATTTTTGGGTCTCCAATGTTTAGAATTTGATCATACAACGAATTCCTAAAAAAATAGGAGTTTTGGTGAAATGAGAGGAAGGAGTTAAGAGTTTTAGTGGAGAAATGAGAGGTAAAAGCCTTTTAAGTGTCATGCCCCGAAATTTGAAATAAAAAATTTCGGATGCAACACAGTCACAAATCCATTATTTCTATTACAACAAAATTCTTACACCTCAATTTCAATCATAAAAGTATTTATCATTTGAACATAAAAATAAAATCTTCCAAAATTTAATATGTGATACTTGGATCATCAGTAACATACAAGATTATTTAATGCAATGGTTTTTAAAATTCAAAGGTCACTAACCCTCTCAAACAAAATAACTATGATAAACATCAAATTACAATTCTTTATACGTATGCTCTTAAAAAACAAGAATGATGGTCCACTAACTAAAACCAAACAGCTCAAATCTTTGAAATCTTCATCAAGACTCCACTTAATTAGTTTTAATGCTAGCTTTATTTATCATCAGTAAAATTATACAAAACTAATAAGTTTATATTCTAGTAAGTAATATAAGATTTTTAAACAATTATCAGAACTTGAAACTAATAAAATGATAAGACTTATATTTTCAATCCTCAAGGTACCATCAATTAAAATATCAGTCAATTCATTTCATCCAATCATCAATATCACACTTGGTCTAGTGACAAGACCCAATTGTTGACACACTAATAACTCTATGTCAAGGCCTAATACTTGACACACTTAAATCATGTGTTCAAGTCCAATAGTTGGTACACTTAACCCTTGTGTTCAGGTCCAATGGCTGAACACACTTAACCTTTATGTCTAAGTCCAATAGCTGACACATTTAATACCTATGTCTGAGTCTAATAGTAATTGACACACTTAACTCTTGTGTCTGAATTCAATAATTGAAAAACTTAACCCCTATGCTTAGGTCCAATCATTGACACATTGAACCCTTGTGTCTGAGTCCAATAATTGACACACTTAACTCACGTGTTTGGATTCAAACGTTGACACATATAACATCTGTGTCTGGGTCCAAAAGTTGACACATTTAACCCATGTGCTCGGGTCTAAAAGTTGATACATTTAACCTTTGTGTCCGGGTCCAAAAATTTGACACATCTAACCCTTGTGTCTAGGTCCAAAAGTTGATAAATTTAACTCGTGTCTGGATCTAAAAGTTGGCACATTTAAACTCTTTGTTTGGGTCCAAAAATTGACACATTTAACTTATTTGTCTGGGTCCAAAGCAACAATAACTTAATCATGAATAATCTATATTCAATACAAAAATATTCTCAAAGAAAAGTGATTCATTTGGTACAAACATGTTCTCAATACCATATATGAGGAATAATTTGTCTTAAGATATAACATTGAAGAGAATCACTTACCTTAAAGCAAAGCCAAAACAAAACAGCAAACCAATCATATTACTTTAATACTCGTACCCGCATCCATTTCCATACTTAATCATCATAACTCTTATAGTAAGCATTAATTTATAACTGTTTCTTTTCGAGTATGAAATGTTATCATGCACCCCCCCTTTTTTTAAAATAACTTAACATCAATCAAAATAGTAAAACTCATGAAGTTTATAAAATAGAAATGAATATAGGAATGTTCAGGCTCCTTGGTTCCCTTTTACTCCCAAAAAATTTTAACTCTCTATTTAAATCATTTTCTGTAGATCGAGGTACAAACCCAAGAAAGGGGTGAATAGGGTTTTAAAAAACCTTTTGCAATTAACAAACAAATTTTAACAATTTAATTAAGTAAAGCACACAATAAATAAATTGCGTGAAATTAAAAGAGTAAAGGAAGAGAATATGCAAACTCTGTTTATAATGGTTCGACAATATCGGAATCACTCCGACCCTACGTCCACTCTCTTCAAGTAACCTCCTTAAATCAATCCACTAAGAATAGTCAAGAAACTTCACGGGAGTTGCCCAAACCTTACAAATATCTCTTCCACAAGGAAGTTACAATTAATTGTTTAATGCATAAACACTCTAAGAGTTATACCAAATCTTTTTCACTTTGAGAAGGAATGAATGGATTGGAACAAGAGAGAGTGTACAATAAATGCTTACAACTTAGAAAGTTTCTTTTTTTAAAGCTTAAAGCTCAATAATAGCTCAAGAATAAAATTAAAAGCTTGATTCTGGCAATAAATATTTTCTATGGTGTTCAAAATGGTTTTTGAAGATTGTAATGGCTGGGTATTTATAGTAAAAATTCCAAACAGCCAATTCAGATACAATATGACAATTTAAGAATTAAATGCAGCTGATTCACGTAAGATTTTATGCAAAATAGTCGTTACTAGAGTTGACGTAGTCGACTATAGTTGGGCGTAGTCAACTGCAGCCTTTTGAGAATGAGAATTAAACAACGGGAAGGTTTTGTAGTCGATTACAAAAAGGTGTAGTTGACTACAGCTCTGTTTGAAGCCAAAAAGGACCCTATAGTCGACTACACATTGCTTAATCGACTACAACAAGGTTTTGTGCCTTTTTGTAGACCATGTAGCCAACTAAGCAGTGTGTAGTTGACTACAATAAGGTTTTGTAGTTGACTACAAAAATATGTAGTTGGCTACACCAAGTGGTGTAATCGACTACAGCAAGGTTCTGTAGTTGATTATAGAATTCTGTAGTTGGCTACACCAATGTTTAGTTAGCTACGGTTCTTTGTAGTTGACTACGACCTGAAGAAAAACCTGATCTTAGGTCTATCTTAGAAAACACTCTAGCTCCCTGTAACTGCTCGAATAAATCATCTATCCTAGGCAAAGAATATCTATTCTTGATGGTGATCTTATTCAGTTGTCTATAATCAATACACAACCTCATTGTCCCATCATTCTTCTTGACAAATAACACAGGGGCTCCCCAGGGTGACATACTAGGTCGGATAAACTATTTATCTAGCAACTCCTGATGCTGAACTTTCAATTCTCTGAATTCAGCTAGTGCCATTCTATAGGGTGCTATGGATATGGGTGTTGATCTTGAAATTACCTCAATAGAAAACTCAATCTCCCTATTGGGAGGCAACCCAGTTAATTCTTCAGGGAAAAAATCAGAAAAAATCTTTTACTACCAAGATTTCTTCTAACTTCCTACTCTCTTTGTTAGAATCCACCACATATGCCAAATACCCCTCACAACCGTTCCTCAACCATTTACTAGCAGTTAAGGCAGAAATAAGACAATTAGCAAGTATCTTACGTTCTCCCTGAAAATTAAATTCCTTCTATTCGGGTATCTTGAACACCACATTTTTCCTAAAACAATATACCCAAGCATGATATGCAGATGACCAATTCATCCCCATAATTAAATCAAAATATGTCATATCTAAAGGCAATAAATCAACTTTAGATTATCTATCAGCAATATTAATCACACAACCTCGATAGATTGCCCTGATAGTAACTCTATCTCTAGTTGGAACCTCAACAACAATAGCATGCATCAAAGGACTAGCACTAGCATCAATAGATTTCATATAAATACTAGATGCAAATGAATGGGTTGCACTAGGATCAATCAATAATCTAACAGGCCTACCAAGGATAGATATCATACCCATAACAACATCAAGAGTGGATTGTGCATCTTGCTGGGTCAATGCATAGGCTCTACTATCTCTGGACTAAAACTAGCTACCACGTCATCGCTCTGCTACTGATCCTCGACTTCTGCCCCGTACATTCCCTGATCCACCACCTCTCTCCGTCTCTCTCTACCGATCTTCTTCCAACACTTCCAACGTTTACGTCAACAGATTTCCCCATGGGACAATTTATAACAACATGTCTTCCCTCAACACATACAAAGCATATCTGCGTAGAGCAATTCCAAGATAGATGCCCCGTCTGATTACATCTAAAGCAAATCCTTGACTCTTGATCATACATTAGATTACCACTTCCCCTTGGTGGCATACTTACTCCTCTACCATAACTCCCAATTCCCATAGCTTATCTCCCAAATCAAGGGGTCCCACTGGTATCACTCTGAGCTATAGAAGCAACAGATCGTGTTTGCCTCTAACTCGGCCCTACAGTTCCTTGTGATAAGGAACTCCCCCTCTGGGGTGGTCTCCCATCCTAAACATCCATACTGCTACTACCTTTAGGTCCCTTAAATCTAGACCTCTTCAGCCAATCTCTCCTACCTCTAAACTCCATCAAATCCTTTTTAATTTGTAACGTTTTATCCATAAGTACAGTATAATTCCCTATGCCCATGTAAGAGAGTTTAGATCGAATTTCGTAGTGTAACCCGTCTAAAATTCTTTTACATTTTCTCTCCTTCGTATTCACTAACTCAGGTAAGAATATTGACAGAGCTATAAATCTACTATCATACTCCCCCATAGATAAGGTATTCTGCCTTAAGTGAATAAAATCTCTCTCTTGTTGGGTTCGAAATGTATTTAGAAAGTATTTCGCAAAGAACTCATCCTTAAACTTACTCCAAGTTAACAGTTGTTCCACCTGTGTACTCACCCTAGGCAGAATATCTTTCCACTATTGTGAAGCCTCACCTTCCAGCATAAATGAAGCAAAAGCAACCTTCTGTCAATATGTCACTGTTAAGATTTCAAAATATTTCTCAACATGTCTAATTCACTGCTCGGCTTCCATAGGATTTATAGATCCTCTAAAAGACTGAGGTTTAAACTTAAGAAATCTCACAAGACAATCTCCTTGCATCTCACGTGCAAACACCCCTTTTCCCTCATAAACCTCTCGTCTCACCACATCAGGTTCTACTCTACCTCTTTCCTCTAATCTCCTCTGCAGATTATCAGCCTTTTCTTCAGCTGTATTCATCCTTTCTATAGCACGATTAAGAGCTTCTCTCAATTCATCCTTCCTAACCTTATATTCTCTTCCGGCTCTACTAGTACCAGATGCACTATCAATATGTTGCCTCGCAGGAACCACAGACTCACTTCTTTTTCTGCTTCAGTTCTCCTAAAAATTAGGGGTATACCACGTTCCCTCTGATTTAGAACTCTACCTCTAGCTCTAGCATGACCACATGTCATCCTCAGACTCTGCATTTAAAATATAGTTTATTTAGATCTTCCACTTTTTAAGTTCTCATGCAGTCTACAGAATCTTAAAACCTAATGCTCTGATACCGAAATTAGAACGACCCATCCCGGGTTGGCCACCCTTGAGACAGTGTCATCACATTTTGAAAATCCCAGCACGACACATATATGCATAATAAATATAATAACAACATAAATTATTACTGTAATCATCAACCCTCAACAGGGGAGGCACATCCATCTGATATTAATTTAAACATAATATACAACTTAAAATGCATGAATATTTACAAATAAAATTTTTGTATTTCATTTTCTCATTTATCTGAGGATATTGACACGTACACGGCTTACAGAAAATGATTTCGTCTGACTCTCAAATCACCAGACTACTTGTCCTGTCTGCTACCTGAAATCATTGTACAATGAAGGATGAGCTTCACAAGCTCAGTGAATTAAATTTACTAAAAGTATTCAAATTTCATAAATAGCCCTTTAATATTTAATCATTTATCTCTCGTATGACTGAATAATAACATATAGTCGAACATTTAAATAATTCCTATCACATCATACTTCAATATCTTCTTCTCACTGTAATTGTCTCACTATGAGACTCATTTATCTACAAATAAAATAAATGCATAATATCCACAACATTTCAGAAATAAAATATCAACATGTAAAACAGATGCAATGCATGAATTATTATTATGGGAACGCCTTCCCACATGTCGAGATGTTTTTATCTTAAACCGGCTGCCTTCTCGGTTTTTTCATTCTCATTTAGACCCGCTGCCTTCCTGGTTCTTT